>CM053611.1:3402207-3432207 GCA_028646535.1 Procyon lotor
TAATATGTTCTTCGTCTTAATTTGTGTCATATAATTTGTCTAAATGGTCTAAGAACACATTTGACTCAGAAAGCTGTAGCCAAAAGAGAAACTCCTCTTCTCTTTCACAATCTTGAGGGCAACCGTAGCCCTTCTTTTTTGGGGTTTCATATTACTGGGAGCCTGGGTATAATTTTTCAATCAACATGTTCCTAAGAGAGAACCACATGAGGGGGCACCTGGGTGGCTCAGTCGGGTAAGTATCTGCTTTCAGCTCAGGTCATGATCCCGGAGTCCTGAGATGGAGCTCCCTGCTCACTGGGCAGTCTACTTCTCCCTCTCCCTCTGCCCCTACCCCCCTCTTGTGCTTTCTCTCTCTCTCTCTCTCTCTCTCGAATACACAAATAAAATCTTAAAAAAAAAGAAATGCATGAGTATAGTGATGGGTATAGAATTAGTACCCTTAAGCCCTGGGTGCCTGCTAGAGTCACCTTGGAAGTTTTTGAATATTCTTGACCCCAGACCAGTGGAATCAGCATCTCCAAGGGGAGTATCTGGACATCGTTGTTTTGTAAAACTTCCCAGATAACTCTAACGTGGATGTAGGGTTGAAACCACCAGACAAAGGAGGCAGTGATTCTTAACCTTTAACTTCACATTGGAATCACCTTGGGAGCTTTAGAGAGGCCTGAGTCCTACCCCCCGGATCCTGAGCCTGAGGAGTTTTTCCGGGTTCCCAGGTGATCCTCTCGTGCAGCCAAATCTGAGAACCACTGACTAGTCTCTGGTTGTCTTAAGGCAGGCTTTCTGACTTCACCGTCTCAAACAAGTTTTTACATCTGTCTAGGAGGGCAGAACGAGCCCAGCTGTGGGAGAACGCGTTTGATATTTTTGCTGTAGGCATAATGAACTCAGTTGTCAGCTGGCTTCAGATTGCGGTGTCCTTGTTGATAATAATGATGTCAGAGGCAGAAAAACATCACGAGGGTTCTCAGATCCTGGGTTGACTGGGCCGTGTGGCCGTTGGAAGGTTCACGTCTTAACTTGTACAACTGAACCGATCAATTTTCAACTAAAATAACTGTGACAGTAAGTGTCATTTTACAGGGGCTTCTCTGGTAGAAAACTCTTTCTAAAACTCAGTGAGGAAGAGAAATTTACACACCTGCCAATGCTGTCCTACAACTTCAGTTTCCTACAGGGAAATCTGTGATTTAGCAAAGATTCTCCTCCAATATTGTGGACAGATGGCTACACGCGGTACTCATTATTCATTTTTCTAACCCACACAGACACATTATTTCCACCTCCTTACATCTACACGTGTTTTAGATTTACTCTGAATATCTTTAAGAAGCAGCACAGATATTCGTTATTCTCAAGTTCGAGAAGAAATCTTATTTAACATGCTATATACCTATGGGCTAATGTGTTGCCGAAAGGTTACTCCCCCTATCAAGAGTGCCCCTTCGCTTGTTAAAATGCTATTTCTCCTGCTGGTTTGCTCAAACCAATTTGTTGTCTAACTCTGCTTGGGCGGCTCTGACAAATTACCATAGAATGAGGGACTGACACCACAAATTTTTATTTCTTGCAGTCTAGAGGCAGGAAGGCCAAGATCTGAGTGTTGGCCAACTCAGTTCCTGGTGAGGGCTCACTTCTGGCCTGGCTTGGAAGGAGAGAGAGAGTTCTCAAGCTCTCTGGTCTTTCCTTAGAAGGTCCCTTATTCCATCTTAAGGACCTCCCCTCATGACCTCATCTAAATCTAATTACCTCCCAGGGGCCAGACCCACTGATTCCATCACACTATTGAGGTTTGAACCTCAGCATTGGAATTTGGGGGGGATATCAGCATTTAGTCCCTGACATCTGTGAAATCTTCCTGCTTCCATTTCACACTGACTCCTCCCTCCTTTGCATCCTTATCATGTATGTAAACAACCTTGTTTAGGCTTTTCTTCTCAACTAGATTGGAAGCTTCTTGAGAGCAGAGATGAAGGATGGTACATTTATATGTGCTTAGCCAACAAAAGGTTTTTACATAGTAGATGCTCAGTTAATTAGTGTTGGTTGGTGACGGATTCCCAGGTTTTGCTCTGTGATTTGGGACAGGTTACCTAACCTCTTTGGGATTAGTTTTCTTTATCTGTAACATGAGGTGATGATACAGATCTTTTAGAGTTGTGGTGAGGATTTAGAGATATAATTATTTATCAAATCTGATACACTGGGAACTTTTGATGAGTGCTTACTAAGTATTACCTAAACTGACTGCAACTGAGAGAGTCAGGTTTCTCTGTCTCCATAGAGCCAGAGGGAGGCAAGGAGTGTCAGGCAGGGAATTTTGTCCAAGAAGGGAGCAGAGTAGAGTGGACGTACAAGCTGGGGAACAGCTGTCTGAATAAGGGAATAGCAAGTGCAAAGGTCCTGAGACACGAGTGGCTTGATACACTAAAATAAAGGATTAGGGATTGGTGAAAGAATAGGACAGAGGAAGGACCATCTGCAGTGGATGGTACATAAAACATTCCCTCTTCTGTAAATTAAACTTTAAGTTTTGTGTATGCAGGATACCTTGACACATTTCAAAGTCATGGTGATGGAGGCAAGTGCTCGTGAGAGCATCTGACTTTAGCATCTGTCTCCGTGTTGATGCCCAGAATGTATTTGGTTGATTTTGCTTTATTCTGGGCACAAGTCACCTCCTTCTCTAATACTAGTTTCTCCCAGAAACTGTGTCCTACTTTGAGGATGATAGATTCATTGAATAAAAAAAAGACAAATCTGAATAAACTGTGTTTGAACAGCTTTTTTTTTTCTTTCCTGGTGCTTTAATTTCCAAATCAGCTCTCCTTATCCAAATGAATTAGGTAGAACTGGTAGTGTTTTCTCCACTTTACCGATGAGAAAACTGAGAGGTTTCATGATGTTTCTCCCGACTGATGCAAGCATAAATGTTTTTATGTAAGTGATTTGTAGACAAATATTTGTCTATGTGACAAATGTAGGTCAAACTGTTTAAGCTTCTGTCATGAGATTCTATAATTTTGAGGCAAAAGGCCTTTCAAGAAATGTTTTGGTTGTTGAAAGACTGTCTCTTGAGAATATTTTTAGGATGCTTTATCAAGCTCATATGGGAAGATGATCTATGGTGAATTTGACATAAGTTTGAGAAAATGTAGTAATAAACCTATAGTGGTATGGCATATAGATCATTCAGAAAAACAAGGCTAAGGGCGCCTGGGTGGCTCAGTGGGTTAAAGCGTCTGCCTTCAGCTCAGGTCATGATCCCAGGGTCCTGGGATCAAGCCCCACGTCGGACTCTCTGCTCAGCAGAGAGCCTGCTTCCCCTTCTCTGCCCACTTGTGATCGTTCTCCTCTCTGTCAAATAAATATATAAAATCTTAAAACAAAATAGAAAAAAAAGAAAAACAATGCTAAAAATATGTAGAGTTAGGTAGCACAGTTGATTAAGCATCTGACTCTCAGTTTTGGCTCAGGTCAGGATCTCAGGGTTGTAAGATTAAGCTACACGTCAGGCTCCCCACTCAGTGTAGAGTCTGCTTGGGGTTTTCTCTCTCCTTCTCCCTCTGCCCCTCCCCTCTTTGCATACTCTCTCTCATAAATAAGTGTTTAAAAAATATGTAAAATTATGATTTATTTTATCTGTGTTACCTGTGGAGAGTTAATTGTCACAGTTACTATGAACTTTCAAAAATAATGTTAGACCTACTATTTTAAAGCCCAGCCACAAGGAACATACCCAGAGACCAGGTCACCAATCATAGAAATAGTTAAGACTCACCATGCTGGATTACAGCCATCAAAGGGACATTCCCTGAGAGATTATGTTTACAAAATTCTAAAATACATTACTCTTTTATCTTTTTTTCTCTCTTACCTTCTACACCTTTGGCATGGAGTCCTATTTATTTTTATTTCTAGAATAAAAGTGAACCTCTTTCCTGTCGGCATCAAGCAGGAAGTATGTGGCAGCCATATTGGAGCCAAGAACAGACACTGGGCTTGAGGGTCATCTCTGGAATGTGGGGTATCGAGCTTGACTCTAGTTGGAGTTCCACTGGACTCTTCAGTCCTAGAAGACAAAAATTCCACTCACCACAGTTGAAACACCAGCAAAGGAGCTGCTGCTTTCCTTAAAATTAGTGCTACATTTCCAGTTTTCTTATGCTGAGTCTGCACTGAATTTTATAGACGTTCTAGAAGCATTTTTTTTTTTTAATGCATTTTCCGTGAAGTCTGGCACTTTATGGACTTTTCTTGTTTTGGTTGCAGTTAAAATTGTCTTTATTTTTAATTTTTTTAAATGAAGACATTGCATTATTTTTTTAAGATTTTATTTATGTGTTTGAGAGAGAGAGACAGCACAAGCTGGGGGGGGGCGGGCCGAGGGAGAGGGAGAAGCAGGCTCCCTGCTGAGCAGGGAAGGGACTGGACCCAGGACCATGGGATCATGACCTGAGCCAAAGGCAGATGCTTAACTTATTGAGCTACAAGTGTGCCCTAAAAATTATCTTTAAAAAGTGGTTTAGAGTGATTCTTACATTTCTTAATGACAGGTCAAAAACCATCTATTTGGGATTTGTTTTCTCAGTTATTGATCATATTCTACATTGGAAAAAAAATCTAAATCAGTATAGTGTTCTGGTCTTATTGGGGGAGGCCACAGAAAAATTCAATGGTAAACATGTCACATATCGTGGTTGTCGATCAACATATGTTAATAGGATCGTTAGTTACATCAAGGATTAAAATTCTTAAGGTGATAGTACAGTGGTAGTATTTACCAGGCATTCTGAAATTTCTCTCTGTTCACTTGCCAATAAGTCCCATCACCTAAACAGTGTCCTGGAGCTAAACTCTCCACCTGTGGAAGAAAAGTACAGAGGTTTGGTGTTATCACTCAGTCTAGGAAACTCCATCCAGAAGTTCTAAAGCTGCTAATCCACCTCTCACTGCTCAACCCTCCCCAAACTGTTCTCCACACAGACACTCCCTGAATTAATAAGGAAAGAAAACAAGGACATCTTTCAGAAGTTTAGCAACAGTAGAATATACACTTATGTGCATAAACAAAGAATTTATTATATAATGCAACTCAAGTTTTTTAAAAAGATATCCGAAATATTACCATCATAACAAATTTCTACCTGTATCCAATCATTCTGTTTTCTTTTCCATAGAGGGATGCAAATTTTATGTTCTGTGTTCATAATAAAATTATTGTAAACATTTTCTCATGGTGACTAGGTGATGTGTAGGCAGACTAGGAGGGAGTAAGGCTTAGTGGTTGAGAGCTGGAAGTTTGGATTCAGAACAACTTGGGCTCACATAGGGGGCTCTACAGTTTGCCTACCTGTGACTTTGGGCAAATTACTTAATTCTCACTTTCTCATCTGAGATTTCCAAAAGTTCTTCCATCAGAGATGTGCCCACGCCAAAACAATTCAACTCAAAAAGTTGAACTCAGTCTTTCTGACGATACAGAATAGAAAAAAAGTACCAAATGAATGAATCTTCTACCACTGTAAAAACAACAACAATGACAAAGATTGTTGAGTGCATTTAATGAAATAATATAAGGCAATTATATAGTACCTAATTAAATGCTCCTTGAGTATTGGCTATTATTACATTTATGTATTTGCATAAATATATCTTATTTGTATATATTTATTTTAAAGTATAACTATAAGTTTATTTTACATAGTTGCTTTTTACATATTAAATTAGTTTTTATATTATAGCTTAAAAATGTCCTGGATAATATATACTTGATGACGTATTATATATTATTCAGGGAGCCAAAGTTTGTACAGATGATATTCAAATCATGATGGAATAGAGCTATGTCCTTCTTTACTCTTCCATGTGCCTGGAGGGAGTGCCAGCGGATAGTATTGTCTCAACAGTTAAAGAGTTCAAAGATGTCAGATTGTCCCTAGAACAGAGCTAGGATTCCCTATAGATCCAGAGGAAGAACGCCACCTACTGAACATCAAATTTCAAAATTTATCTCTTCATCATGAGAACTTAATGATCATAATAAACTTAATAAGATGTAACGCTTTATAATCATTAATTAGTTAATCTACAAAACATCTTTGTGAAGTAGAAAAGGGTCATTACCCCTATTATGATGGCTTATAGGATTTACAGATAAAGCAGTGAAGACTTAATACCATGAGCACCCAACATCAAATGCTCAACTTCCTTGGGTGACTCAGGAAAAATTTCATCTGGTACGAAGGACTGGAATTCAATGTTTGTCCTCAAGCACCTCACTGCATTGCATGTTCTGTTTTTATCTACCTGAGGGATCTGTAGGGCCTCCAATCCTTGTTCATACCTGGTTCCTCCAGTCAATTCTCATCATGAGAAACACAGTGCCAAAGACTTTCCTTTTTGTTGTTTGCATGGATAATCCAAGAAATCATGGATGTCCTCAGCTGGCTTGCACATATGTTCTCTTGGGTTTATGAAGGTAGTAGACCTCCTATTTCATTTTCTTGAAGATAAAAGGAATTTGATACCTTCCCAATTTCTTGGTATTTTGCCAAAATTCATGATCATAAGAAAGTTTATCCTTCAAAATATATTCTTCTCCAACAAGTCTAATGTAGAGGACATAAGAGGGATGAGTATCCCTCTTCCTCCTGTCTTCATTTATGCCCTTGTATGTTGTAGTAAATAGGCAGATATTTGATTTATGGCATTATTGGACTGATACTGATATCACTGAGTAGAATTTGCTTTCTAACAGCTGAACTGATACAAACTCTGCTTTCTCTGAATTATTAAGTCCATATCATAAGTCAACTTTACAATACGTACCAAAAAGAAAGCAGAAATATTTAGAGTGTATTAACTTTATCCTAGTTTTTCTTCATTTAGTCTTTTGTCAATTATAGATTCACTCCGTAAACACATATTTAAGGCCTTCATATCAGGATATGCACCAAATATGGAAAAAGCAAATAGTGATTTCAGCTTATAAACATTTTTACAAGGGTAATCAATAATTTAAGATGGACAGAGTAGAGTAGTGTTTAAGAAATGTGGTTTAAGACTCAGCATAGTGTAAGTTTACATCTCTGTTTTGCCACATACCAGATGTGTGACACTGGAAAAGTCGTTCTGCCTTCCCGACCTAGGTCCAGTCCTCTGTACAATGGAAAGTGTAACCTCTTTGCCATGCTGTTATCAAGAGGATCACATAAAATAACAGATGTAAAGCAATTAATGTATCGTTTGAAACACTGCAGTGTTCTTAAAGTCTAGATGTTTTTGTTTTTGTTTAGGGACTCCCTTTAGATTGAAATCTACTTGGAGGAAAATCTTTTAACCTGACCTGTACATTTTTAGGCCCAGAACTTCAAGCTTTCTTTCCAACTATGATGCAGTAAAAAATTATCTGAAATGATTCTAGCTGTTTTTTTCTGGATTGGCCAGAAAGTTGTCTGAGAGACCTAGATATGTCTCCTTTCCTAGTGGGAAGGACTTCATCCAAGTCCCCCAAAATGTGAATGTCTCCCAAAATAAGGTATTACAAAATCCTGTTTGCCGTATGGACTTCAAGTGCTGGACACCTGGTATTACCAGGCAAATCCAGGAAACAGCTGGTACCCCCATCTCCAAACTGCTGATTTCCTAATAGCCTGTGTATTGCCCCACTGACAAGGCTGCTTTCACATTTTTGTTTGTTTGTTTGTTTTTTGTCCTATGAAAACAGTAAATGGCAAGTCACGATAGTCCTCTAGTGGAACACTGACCTACGCTTCAGGAGCAAAAGCCATCTAGACCATGCATCCCCCTCTGGGAGGTGATAATCCAGTTAGAAGAGTCCTGTCTTCTCTTCTCTTGCTGATCCAGCCTCACCAGTTTTCCTTTTCCAAATAAATCCCGTGCCATGTGATGATGTAGAGCTCACATCAAACCCCCAGGTGGTGGCCCAGAAGCGACTCACCTGACACAATACACAATACACAATTCATTTTTCCCTTTCCTCATGAATTCCTCTTCAGTTTGCCAAGATTTCCTAATGGGAATGATCATAAAATTGGCATCCCATTCTGTAATTTTACCATTAGAATATTTTCTTCTGTCCTTTGAGGAGTTAAGAGAAAAAAAAAAGCAACTTGGTTACTATTACCATTTTAATCATTCAGTTAAATTAAAAGTGTTCTTTTTTTCAAAACAAGTTTCTTGATATAAACAATACAAATAATTTCGTACATTTAGGAATACAGCCTGTTCTTAGTTCTGTTATTCCTATATTAATATGATAACTTACTTTTGCCTCATTATCCTAATGAGTAAAATAAAGAGTATGATTCTAATCAAGTTCACTATTTTGTTTGGAGATATAAATAATCAGACCTATTGTAACATATTTTTCTTGCGTTATAAAGACAATAATCTCTCTAATTTGGTGGAGTATCTGTGTCATATCTATACATGTTTTTTTAGGTAGATAAGAGAAAAAGAACAGTGTAAAAAGCATAGGCCCTGGAGCGATAGTAGATAGATTTGAATTTTGTCTTTGCCAGTTCTTAGCTCTGTGAACTTTGACAAGTTATTTACTCTCTTTTTGTTTCACTTTCCTCATTTAGAAAATAAGGATAAAAAGTGGGTGTGAGAATTAAATAATTAATATATGCATAAAGTACTTTAAATGCTATGGATTATAAAAAATAGGAATGTAATTATGTAGTTGGAATTTGAATTTTTTAAAAAAGATTTTATTTATTTATTTATTTGACAGAGAGAGATTGAGATCACAACTAGGCAGAGAGACAGGCAGAAAGAGAGGGGAAAGCAGGCTCTCTGCAGAGCAGAGACCCCAATGTGGGGCTTGAGCCCAGGACCCTGAGATCATCACCTGAGCCAAAGGCAGAGGCTTTAACCCACTGAGCCACCCAGGCACCCCTGGAATTTGAATTCTTAACTTCAAATTGGAACATCGAGCCCAGTATCTTCCTTTTTTAACTTGTTACTATTAGTATAGTAGGAAAGCTATTGATTCCTGTGTATTTTATTGCTAGTCATCTTAATAAATTTCTTAGTAACTCTAATAATTTTTCACTTGTTCTTTTTAGCTTTCTAATAGAAAGTAATTATCTGTTTACAATGATACTTTTATACGCTTTCCAAAATTTATGCTCCTTATTTATTTTTCTTGTCTTATTGCATTGTCTGGGGCTTCCATAAGATTAGATCATAATAGCATTAGACATGTGGGGTAGTCTACATGTTCACAGATATTTGCTGCTTCTCCCTAGCCAGAATTATACTTTTCTACTCCAGTGATTTCAAACTTAGCTATATGAATATTCTGGCTAATGGTATGTGAGACATTATTGGAAAGAAATTCTAAAAGCCAGATATGATTCACTATGTTCTCTTTTCCTTTCCTCAAGCATTTATCAATACTCCAGACAGAGATTTTTACATTAGTCCAGTTCTTGAAGAGAAATCACATGGAGCAGAGCTGTAACTGACCCATGACAGGCATGTAGCATCAGTAAGAGGCAAACCTTTGTTGTTGTAAACCACTGAGATTTGGGGGGTCATTTTTTACAATAGCATACATCCTTTATTTAATTTTCCTTTTCAGCAATCTCAAATTTATTCTCTGTAGTGCTTTTTAACTAAATTTTTTTCTTGAATTTCTTCTTTCTCACCAGATTAAAACTATTCCTAAATTACAAAGCAAATGTAGTAGTATCACTCTTATTTCAAATAAGTAGGACCACATTTAGAATAGACATATAATTGACATGATAAGAAAACTGAGTGTAATTTATCATAACATTGAATCCTCTGAACACATAAGAAATAGTCTTTATCCCAATCTTATATTTTTATCTAAATTAGATGAGCCAAGTTAGAGAATCACTGTAGGACATTTGGTCACATCCACAGCCATTATTAGGCATCTTCAGTGTATTGCTTTGAAAGACATTTTTTTTGGTTATCTTTGGGAGGTGTAACTGGGGGCTTAAAAAATTTCTTTATGTCCTTGTGTAATTTTCAGACTTTCCACATGGGAATATATGTGGCTTCTATAAATAGGAATTTTTAAATCCTTGCAAATGGCACCCAGAAGAGTTGGGTGTGAGAGGGGAAAATGGTGGGGTTTAGAAATGAATTGACACCAACATGAAGGCAGGAAGGGCATTTAGGAAATGGTGGCAGTTGTAGAGGTGAGAGATGGAGGGCTAAGGAAGTGGCAGTGGGACCACAGGATGAGCAGGAATAGACTGGAATGGTTTTGACATATGTTTGTGAGTTCAAATCAAATGTGACAGAATCTGATAATGGACATAGGATATTGCTGAGTTTAGGGAAGGAGTTTAAAGGACAGATAAGAGTTTAAGATGACACCCATGATTTGATTGAAGTTATTTGGTAAAACCTCATTGTGAATAACCAAAACACAATTTTAGTTTGAGTGACTGTGAGAAATACACACATCAAACTGAATAAATTTTTTCCATGTTAGGTTACTTGGTAGAATTTCTATGGGATGTAGGCCATTGCTACTCCTTTCATCTAATGGCAGCGCTGGAGAGACTGGAGTGTATTTTGGTGAGTTATTTCTGAATATTTTCTGGAGTAAACTTTTCCTGTTGTCCAGCCTGTCCTAAAAAAGATTAATTTTACATCTCTATAGGTTAAATTGGCAGCAGCAAAATACAGACCTCTGGGTATATTTTAATATTCCAACATTTTATTGAATGGAAAGGAGGGAAATTAGAATTTATTGGGTACTGCTTTTGGCCTTTGTGTTTTCTTCATGCAGATTCCAGAGAATTTTGGGCATAAGAGCATTTTCTTATTCAGAGCAGCAATCCTACCCTCCGTTTTGGAACATCTGAGGATGTTTCCCCTCTATCTTTAGGGCTGTGGCAGAGCTTTCAAACGTATCAAAATGAAGTCAATTTTACTTCGTTTGAGTTTAACAATAGAGTCCCATATGGCATCTATTAAGAAGGATAGTAAAGAAGTAGTTTCTCCAGCTTGGCCTGGTAATTAGAAACTGGGCAGTTATTGATCCAATGTCTCAAGCTTCAACTCAGTGTGTTACATAGGGAAGGCAGAGAATCAGAGATCTTTTCCTGGGCCAGATGCTTAAACTCTTTGCTTCCAAATTCCTTTGTCTATAAGAATGAGACCTGTATTTGCCCTCCCTCCACAACTACATTACACAGTTGTTAGTGAACATAAGTGTGATTATATACATGAAACTGTCTAGAACTCCAAAGCACTATATAAATATTGGCGATGTTTATCATTTCTCAATTATCTCTTTATTCTTTCTCTCCTCCGGTTTGTTTTAGAATGTATAGGAATGAATTCTGGACATGGAGAAGTACCATTTGGGTATAGAGAAAATTAGGGAAAAAGAGACATATATATATATATATTTTTTTAAGATTTTTTTTTTTTTTTTTTTTTTTATTTAACAGAGAGAAACACAGCGAGAGAGGGAACACAAGCAGAGGGAATGGTAGCGGGAGAAGCAGGCTTCCTGCCAAGCAAGGAGCCCGATGCGGGGCTCGATCCCAGGCCCCTGGGATCTGACCTGGGCCGAAGGCAGGCGCTTAACGACTGAGCCACCCAGGCGCCCCAAGAGACATATATTTTTGTTACTAGTTTGTACAATAGTTAAGTATCTAGTTGAAAGCAGAGCTAAATGGGACCATCATTCATGAATCTGTTCAAAGAGGAAGGATTTTATTTCTTACATGATAGATATTATATCATGTATACTATATATTAATATTCAACAAGTACATATTTTAAATTTAATCTATAAGACTTAATATAATTTAAATTAAGATATATAATGTATAAAATTACTCAGTGTTATAATACACTTAATTTATTGACATATTACTATATTATACTAATTAATTAAATATAATAATAAGTCTCTAAAATCATTATATAGAAAGGCCCCCATGATTTGTAATTTACTCATTTTTTAAAATGTTCACTTTATCATCTATAATTCTTTTACCCAGTGAAAACCATTGTTATTATTTTGATATAGATCTTGATATAGTCTTAGTCTTCTTCTAAACACATTATTATTATTCCTTGCCTAAGTTATGGATTTTTTTTCTTAAGTATAATTGGGACTATATTGCATATACTACTTTGTAATTAAAAAATATCTTTTGCAATTAATTATAGACATTTTCTAAATCATTAAGTATGGACAATGTAATTGCAAGTAGCTTCAGAATATGGTTATGTGGTTATTTAATCAACTTCTTAATATTGACAATTTGGTTTATTTCTAATTTGTATGTAAATGTGCACTATATATGTATGTGTATACATATAGTTCAGGATGTATGTACATACATTTCTGCTGAGCCTCTTTGTAATTCAAATCTTACTTGGAATGTTGACATATTAAACAAGCACACATTTATCTGCTCTGATCGGCACTAAAATCTTACACAGACTTTCCTGCTCTTCCCCCACATCCCCTCTCATATTCCACCTTGAACCAGATGGCTTTGGAGACACTGTAAGTAATGCATCAGTATTCTCATTTGTGAATCCTAGTTTGCATACGTGAATATTTCCTTAGGATGCGTGCATGTCCCTTTGCCCACCAGGGTGTACCATTCCCAACAGCAGTGCAGAAAGTGGAGATTTTTTTGCCCTGTATTATCTCCGAACCCTCTCTGTCAACTTGAATGCAAAGGGATGGCATGTCCCTACTGTTTTAGCTTTCATCTCTTTGACACAAGTTAAGGTGAACTTTTTTGTCTTCATTGAGTTTTTGTGTCTTCTTTTGTGACTTGCTTCTTAATGTTATCTAAAATTTCAGATAGTCTTATTATCTGAAAGCAGGTTTCTAATTTGAAAATTCTTCATGTGTTGACATTTTAAGTCCATATACTCTAGTATTTTGTCATTCTGTCATTTCTTCATTTATTTTGTTTAGAGGTCTTTCAGGCATGTGGGAATTCTGCATCTATGTATAGTGTAGCTTTTTCTCTAGAGGTTTCTGTTTTGCTCAGGTGTTTAGTGCATCCTTCCCCCAACCCGAGATTACACACTTACCTATATTTCTTTGTTTTAAAAAATAATTGTCTTTATTATACATTATACATTTAACTATTTATACATTATTATAATTATTTATACATATATTATACATCATTTATATTATATTATAATTATTTGTACATTATTATGCATTATTTATACATTATTAGAAATTAATATTTATACAATATTAAACATTTAATTAACTTAAGTCATCTGGAATTAATTCTGCTTTAAAAGGTCTTAGAAACATCTATTTCCTCCCAAATAATTAAGACTTTTTTTTTCTAGGATAATTTGTTGAATAATCCCTGTATAGATTTTTTATACTTATAGAAAGAACTCCCTCCTAGCTTCATTTTGCTCAGAAATCTCCTTCCTGATGAGGTACTTCTGGATCATTCCTTCCGCCACAATGACTCTGATCGCGCGCTCTCTCTCTCCTTTGCCCTATTTTTTTCTACATCACATTTTTCATTACTTGACATTACACTCAACATTCTGTATCCTTGTCTGTTTATTGCCAGGCTTGCTCAGGAGAAGGTAAGTTCCATGAGAGCAGGGGGCTTTTGTGTTTGTTCACCACTGTATCTCTGTGCTTTGAAAAGATCCTGCATATAAAAAAAACACCTTGTCCCTAGTTCTTGAATAAATACATACTAAAATAAAATGTACATTTTCCACCTTTCATGCTATCTGACCTTGTAAATACTTCTTTCTTATACTTCATCTTTCTTCATACGAACGATCCAGTAAAAGATGGAATAATGGAATAAATGACTATTTTACTGTCTGTGCCCTTTTTGAGTAACTGAGTTCAATTGTTGCTTATCCTGGATTTCTCATTAAAAAAATTTTTTTTTTTGTAGAAATAGAAGCTTTGGAGACGTTATATGTTGCAGTGAGATTTTGAGTGGATGTTCTTTTACTGTAGACTGCTAAAGTAAATGATATTAAATAACTTACTTTGTTATTTCAGATGCTCTTAAGAAAACAAAAGCAGCAACTTCTGTAAAAGGAAGTTTAACTTTATATTTTTTGTCTTTTTAAACTCCTTATAAAGTAGTGTTATCCTAAGACGGCCTGACCTTAATTATTTTTAATTTTATTTTCCACGACGCTGTCCTTAAGCAACAGTTGAACAGCACTTTCCCCCTGCCAGTTCTCAGACACATAAAGTCATGATAGAGGGAAAGAAGGAAGTTGATCTGATAGTCCCTGCAATGTAAACTGGCCACCAAGCAGAAACCTAAATCTATCCTGAGTTTCCATGTGTTTTCTTGGAGAGTTTTGCTAAGAGGTACCAAGTTTGCAACTGGAATTCAAATTTACTGCTGTCTCTAAGGCTAATTGGCTCAATGTAATTACAGAACCATGTGACCACAGCTGAATGCCACTTAGGAAAGGGTGGAGTCCACAATGTTACAAAGAACTATATGCAAGTTCTTTGCATATAGTGGGGTATATGGTCTAAGTGCCACCTGCATAAACCTTTTCAGTCCTCTTCTAGATTAGTTGAGGATTGAATCTCTAACTCACCTTACTAGTTAATGGGTTTAGTTTAATTGCTATACGTGTAGTTTTGTGCAGAGATCTGGAGACCTTAGGCATAGATACAGGTCCTACATCAGTCACGCATGTGAGTCAACACAACATTTGACATCATTCTCCAAACAAAGCGACAGAGGAGAGGTTCACTTATTCTTTCCCGAGAAATACTCTTCGACTTTAAAGAAAAGGTGATTGAATCAGAGGGCGAATCTGTGTACACTCAAGATAATTTCATCTGCTTTTCATCTGTTTTAAAATTGTTTTAACCTCGCTGTGGCAGGTTTGGGCAACTTTCATAAATCTTAGCTTATTTTCTTGTTGGCAAAGAGCCAAGGAATCAAGGACAAGGTTTTCTTGGGGAAGGCCATCAAGATTTGGGTTCAAGAGCAATAGAGTTCCTTTTTATGCATGAGGTCTTTCAGGCTCTCCTGCTCTGTGGATGCCAATGGTCATCTCCAGTGGACATTGCAGGTATGATCCTATAAAGTTGTGTAAGAGGCCATGATATAATCAGGCCTGTCCAAGGTGGGTTAGACCAGGTCCCAAGATGGTGGGGCCCATGGCAGATTGCTCAGAGCTGAAGAATATTCCTGTACCTTGGAGATAAGTATCCCGGGGGGAGTAGGAAGATACTGAGAAGTTACTCCTCTTTCTGCCTCTTCTTCCTATGTTCATGTCACTCTTTTCCTTCCAGAAGGGGCTTACTATGTAGAGTGTAGATGGGGCACTTTACCCATCACTCTAAATAGGGGGGAAATGGAGTCTTTAAAGCTGGACAATATCTTTATTCTATTGTGGCTCACTGGTCACTAGGGACGTGTCTGCTTGCCCTTTGGGGTAATCTAAAAAGATTTGCACTTTTGCATAGAGCGAATACTTAATCATAGAGAAAGTATTTACTTAGCTCCCTTAGCTCATGAGGCATGAGAATGTGACTTTTGGTTAGGGAAGTTAAGTTCTGGAGATAAGTTAGCAAAAATGATTCCCTTAATGGTACATTTGAATCAAGCAAATATTCTTTTACCTGTTTAGAAAGTGCTAAATAAATATTTTGCTGTACAATTCTCTGAGTTTTAACACGTGCATAGATTCTTGTAACCACTACCACAGAGAGGACACAGAACAATTCCAACACTCCCTCAATATTCCATCATGAAAACCCTTTGTAGATTCCTCCCCACGCTCACTTTAATCTCTAGATTTGGCAAAGAGTTCTTAAATATGACACCAGAAACATTATTTCTAAAAGAAAAAAAATTAATAAGTTGGACTTCACCCAAGTTTAAAAGTTTGTTCCTTTAAGAACACAGTGTAGAATGAAAAGAGAAACCACAGATTGGGAGAAAACATTTGCAAATCAACTATCAAAGGACTCAATGTTCAAGGCACTTTGAGAGAGATTGAAAATTGAATAAAGCATCGTCTTTTCCTACAAGAAGCTGTGGTGGAATGGAGATAGAGATCAAGGTGTCAAAAGCTACATAGGAAGAAGGATGTGATTAGTACTAACATACGGTGGTAACCAACAGTGTGGGAGCATTGGGTGGGGAAGGGGGCTCTTCCAGCCTGTGAGATTGAACCTGGCTTAACTGAGGCACAGGGATGGATGGGAAAGGGCATTGCAGGGGAGGAAATCACCTGAGGAGAGCCATGAAAGTGAGAAAATGCAAGGCAGAAATAAGAAAATGCAAGCATCGTTGATGGCAGGATGAGATCCAACATTATCTTCCAATATGTGCATGTGAACACACACTGCAGTATTTGTACCTTCTAAGGCCACCAGGGGAAAAAAAGCAGCCCCCTTAAGTAGTGGTTACTCCTTAAGAATGGACTTACGGGTTCTGTGGAGAAGTAGGAAACCATTAAGGGTCATTTAAAACCAACTGAAATGTCAGGGTGGTCTATTAGAAATGCAAATGTTAACTGCACTGTGATAAGTACAATAAACAAAACAATGAAACCAATTAGAAGGTACTTTTGAGTCCTTCCGGCTTTGATTGGTTATAAAGGCAGAGAGAAAAGAGGGCACATTGTTTGATCTTGTTTATCTGCAGGTGGAGTCAATAATGTGAATAGTTTTGAAAGGTCCTAAATGTTTTGGGTCACTTAGACCCCTGCCATCAGCTCATTTGTTGTTAGATAATAAGCAATTGGACCAGTCTTCCCAATTCCTTTTTCCTGTGTTCCATTCTGCTTCGATATCAATGAAACACCAGCTTTTTTCTATAGGGCAGAATAACTGAGAGAACTGATTCTTTTGCTAATGATGGACAATTGAAATTAGCATACAACTAACACATAAATTATGTTAAACAATGGAGGAGTGTCAGAGTAGAAACTTCGGCCATTTTCATGTTGTAGATACATGTCAAGGTTAACGCTTGCTTTTTTTTTTATTGTTTTCTGTCTTTAATAAAAGGATTGTATTAATAAAAGGTCTGATTCATGTCATTTACATTCATTTCCCCACAGATAGAGGTAACAGATTTTTAGAAACTTTGCATTCATATTTTTTTGGTGTATAGTTCTGTGTGTCTTAATGTACGATCTACACGTACGTAGATCCTTGAAACCCCTACTACAAGATACAGAATGATCCAACAGCCATAAGGAATTTCCTCATGAGCCCTTGTAGATAAGCCCTTTCCACCCTGGGTTTGGCAAACACTATCCATAAAGAAAAAATCAGTAAGTTGGATTTCATCTAAATTAAACATTTTTGCTCTCTGAAGAACATTGTGAAGAGACTGAAAAGGGGGCCCCTGGGTGGCTCAGTGGGTTAAAGCCTCTGCCTTCGGCTCAGGTCATGATCTCAGGGTCCTGGGATCAAGCCCCACATCAGGCTCTCTGCTCAGCAGGGAGCCTGTTTCTCTCTCTCTCTCTCTCTCTGTCTGCCTCTCTGCCTACTTGTGATCTCTCTCTCTCTTTGTCAAATAAATAAAATCTTTAAAAAAGAGAGAGAGAGACTGAAAACCAGGCTACAGATTGGGAGAAAACATTTGCAAATCACATACCTTACCAAGATCTTGTATCCAAAACAAAGCACTCTTGAAACACAATAGGAAGAAAAAAAGCAACCCAGTGAAAAACAAGCAAAAGATTTGAACAGAAACTTCACCAAGAGCATAAAAGGTAGGAAAATAAGCAAATGAAAAGTTCAGTAGTCATTAGGAACATATAAAACCACAATGGGAGGCCTGGGGGGCTCAGTGGGTTAAGCAGTTGCCTTCAGCTCAGGTCTTAATCCCAGGGTCTTGGGATCCAGTCCCATATTGGGCTCCTTGATCAGCAGGGAGCCTGCTTCTCCCTCTGCCTACAGCTTCATCTGCTTGTGCTCTCTCTCTCTCTCTGACAAATAAATAAATAAAATTTAAAAAAAAATTAAAACCACAATGAGATGCCATTACACGCCTATTAGAACTGCTAAAGTAAAAAATACTGATGATACCAAGGAATGACGGATAATGGAGCGAACTGGAACTCTCTTACATTGCTGGAAGGAATGGAAAATGGTACAGCTTCTCTGAAAAACTGAGAGTTTCCTCACAAAGTAACTATACGTCCATACGACTCAGTGATCCCACTTCTAGGAATTCATGTTAGAGAAGTGAAAACTTAGATTCCCACAAAGGCCTGTACATGAATTTGTATAACAGCATCATTTTATGATCACCAAAATCTGGAAACAACTCAAATGTCTGTCAAAGGGCAGAAGGAAAACCAACCCATGGTACACCTATCCAGTGGAGTACAAGAAATAACATGGTCGAATCTCGAAGTAATCCATGGAGGGAAAGAAATTACGTTCCATTGAGCACCGAGGACAATCTCTTCCTTTAAGGAAGATCTCTTCTCATCCTGCTTATGAAATCTCTTGCTCCCCTTCATTCTCTCAGGCTTCACATTGTCTCTCCTTTTTCACCCAAGGGGCTTCCATTCTGACAATCTCATTTGCGCATGTTTCTAGTATCTTTTGCTGCATAAAAACCAGCCCAAACTTAACGGGACAACACAACCACTATTTCACAATGCTCATGGATTCTGTAAGTTTGAAATTGTTTCCATGTCCTTCAATAGGACCGTATCTTCCTGACCTAGGACTTGATCTTCCTGACCTACGAAATCCTGGGGCCATTTCTTATTTTGAGGACCCTTTGAGGCTAACTGGCTAGCTTTTGTGCCTCCTCCTAATTTGTTAGCTATTAATTCCTTTCTGTAATTTTTCCTCCAAATTATAGTCAAACACAGATTAATTAACTCTTTAGTTTACCTCTTTTATTGTCTCAATTTATTTTGGAGTGTCGAAAGCAAGACGATACCTTCTACACTTTTCCTAAAGTTCCCCTTGTCTCGATTATTGAGTTCATAATGTTTCCACGTGCTTTCAAGGCCTCCCTGATTACTTCCAGGGGCCCATCAGGCTTCTGTCTATGGATCACTGGGCTCCAAATACAAGGCTGCACATTTTAGATTTTGTTAGAGGACAACCCACTAGGTACCAAGTGCTGTTCTAGTGATGACATCTATCAAACTACCCTAAACTGGGAGTTGTGAAGCTGAATCATTTTATCATGCCCATGTATTCTGCGGGTCAGGAATTTGAACAAGGCATGGTGAGGATGGCTTCCTTCCATTCCACATTACCTCATCAGGAACATGAACATGGTATACCATTCGAACAATGGGAGGTGGGGAAGTAAAGGCTTCTTTGCTTACAATTCTGGGTCTTGAACTAGGATGATCTGAAGGTCAGGTATCACCTTCAACCAGAGCACGTATATATCGTATATATATATATATGTATATACGTATATATACATATATAGTGTATATATATATACACTAAGGCTTCTCACAGCATGACAACTGGCTACATCCAGTGAATGAGCATGCCAAAAGAAGCAGACAGAAGCTGTGTAACCTATATGATCTAGCCTTGGATATTACATAGCATTGTCTGCCCTCTGACATTTGAACTACCCCCTCCAGCCATTAAAAAGCCTTTCCTTCAAAGCATTTATGAATCCTTCCAGATTCAGGAATAAGGGACATAGAGCCAAGCTCTCAATAGAAGAAGTGTCAAAGAATTAGGAATCATGTTTGAAAACTCCCACAGTGCCCATGACTGCACCCACCAGCCATATCTGCCTCTCTTCTCCCAGTTTGGTATCTCTGGCCTTGACTTTCTCCTGAATGGTAGAGGTGCAATTCATATGTCTAATAAATATTTCACTTGAATGCACCACCTTCAAAAACAAATAGAAATGGACCCACCCAGCATCCTATTTCAGAGCAATTTACTATAAGAAAAGTAAATAAATGTCCTCAACATAAAGTGATTTAAAGTACCAAAGAGCTGCAAGTAAGCAAAATGCAACAATAAGAGAAACTGTGAAGTCAGCTATATAATATATCTTCTGGAAGAGATGGAATCCATGAAATATGATAAGTGTGAAGATTATGTAGCAATGCCCTTGAAATAGCTCATCACAAAAAGAAAGAAGCATCCTGCGATGTGTGTTCCCACTACAGTTCAAAGCAAAAAGATGTACAGCAAAAAATTGTAAAAAAAAAAAAAAAAAAAACCAACATTGGGGATAATTGTGTTGGAATAGGTGACATTATGGATGATTTATTATTCTTCCTCACTTCTCCCAATTTTCCTTTCTTTTATTACATTACTTTCATGACCTAACAGTGTATTTAAAAACCAAAACCAAAACAACGTGTCCCAAACTGAACTTGTCATTTCACATCTCCTGCTAATTCCTTGTTTGTTTTCTTTCTTTTCCCGACTCCATAAAGCCACTGTTGTGCTCTTAGTGACCCAGGCGAGGCACTTCAGAATCATCAATCTTTAAAAATTTTCTTTTCACAGTCTCTACATAAAATTAACCTTCGCCTACCTTGAATTCTATTTCTTCAATGTCTTTGCAATGGATAATCGTTAATTAATGGAATAGATATAAAATTATCTTTAGAATTATACTAATATGTACTGGATTCCAATCCCTACTTCACTACTTGTTCTCTAAGCTTGGGCAAGTTTCTCAAATCTTTCTGGATGTGAGTTTCTTCATCTTTAGTGTGAGGATAGCATACTTACCTTGGGTATAATTTTGTGAAAGTTAAATTATAGTACATGTGTGAAAGCTAATACAGTGCCTGGAATATAGTAGATGCTTAATAAATGGTATTTATATGGAACACAAGATTCTTTATAACCACTCATACTCTCATGGTCCCCAGCACTTCAGTGAGAAAGCCAAACACAGAAAACCATGCAGACATTTAAAAGCAGGACTATTCATTGCAATAGCTCTATTCTCAATTTTCTAAATATTCTCACTTACTCTCCAGTATAATGACAAACCAACTAACCCACCAACCTGCAAAACAGGTTTACCATCAAAAACAAGATGCAGAGAAAAATCGATAGCTTTTGGTCAATATTAATCTTCCATCAATAAAGGCCCATATCTTCCCCTCTTTTTGGTAATTGCCCCAATGATCTGCTTAAAGTCCTTTAAGTACTTAGTAGGGGTATACTGATAGCATCTTATTGGGGCTCCTAACAGCAGCGTCGAGGAGCACCAAGGAGCTGGGGCTGGTGTTCTCTAATGTGCTGTTTTAAGTCTGACAAAAGGTCCTCAGGTGTCACAGACACTAGCTTGTGTTTGCCAATGGGTCTGCCAATGTCTCTGACTTCCCTCCCTCCTCTCAGAGATGAAGGTGGCCTTTTTTCCTTCTGAGGCTTTTGGGGTTCCCTGAGACAAAGTAGGCTCAGGTCACCATGCAAGGCAGCAATGTTTGGAATCTCACTGTACATGCTCTGGAAGCTTCGCCTTTGACATTAAACAAATTACTCTGCTGGCAGAAAACTAGATATTTTTTCTCCTTAGAAGTCTACTAATTTGCACATCTAGAGCTTTTAGGCATTGAAGGCTGTTGTTCAGACAGTCCCGTTTACCATATAGTAAAATTCCGCTATTCCTAGAGATATCTTACTTCCTTGAGTGACTTGTCTCGTTCTCCAAATTAACAACAAGTTTGGGAATTTATAGATCCGCTGCTGTGGGTTAGTATAGTTGGAGATGCCTGGCAGAGCACGGGGGCGTGGCCTGTGAGATGCCCCGCCCCCTTCCTCAACCACCCCTTGGCTTCCCTTTCTCTGCAGCGACCCTCTCACTTCTCTATGCTGGTGTAGCGCTTGGAGGCTATGAAGGTAGGAACCCCTCTGAGCTCGGTGCTTCCAGGAACAAAAAAGCACACTTCCTTTTGACTCCAGGAATCCACGTGAGGCATTTGTAATTGAAGAGTGATGCCCCGAGTCTAACACACACATACGCATAGTCTTACTAGAATTTAACGTCCAGTGGGCTTGTCCATTTTTAAAATTGTCCTTTAGACTTTTTATGGGCAGAGTAATTCAGAAATTTACAAGATATCTCACTTTCTATATGCCTGTATTCTATTTCATTTAGTTGGCCGCATCTTTTTTTATATTTTACCCAAACCTTTCCAAGTGGCACATGCTGTTTGAAATCATAATGACAGACATTACTTTGATGTTACTTTTTATTCTTAACTTAGCCATCATTCACAGCTGCTTCTGCTTCAATTGAACAAGACACTTAAAAAAAAGGGAAGATACTATTTAAATTAAATTTTCATTGCTCTGTAACATATCAAAAGATTGTACCATTTCTGATTTACAGTTAGGGTTGGAATTAACTTCAAAAGACAAGAAATGGAAAAGTGGAGGCATATTCTTTCATGGTTATTACTGAGAAGGAAGAAGTGATGTGATGATAACACCAAGGTTTCTCCTCTTGAACAAAGGAGGAAATGAAATATCCATTTCTCTTGCACCTGTGTGTTTCTATCCATTTCTAAGTTTTGTCTATCTCTTAACCCTTTAGACCCATATGATGCAAACCTTTTCTGTGATGTAATCTATATTGCACCCAAGAGAGAACTATGGAGCAAGAGAAATAAGAGCTTAGAGACACATCAAGGGATTGAAAATGTCCAGTCTATTGCTTTCAGGCAAACACAGTATTAATAGGACCATTTGGAGACATGACACTTATCAGAGTTTACCTGTCCCATTTATACCTGGTTAGTGAGAAAGCCAACCCAGAATGGAGTCTTCCCATTCATCCTGCTTCAGTATTCTTCCAGCTGCTGCACAAGGGCCCCGTTTTGCAATATCAGTGCAAGAGGCTCATTGGGAAATGGTTGATCTGGTGGCCCCAAATTCTGAGAGCCTCTGGATTCTCTGTGTACCTAATGTTGACTGCTCCCCACCCCCAGATCCCTTCCGTTGTCATTGAACCTCTGCCCCTGAATCTTGTGCCTTATCGAGCACAGCTTCTGTAGCCTTGTTACCACGAGGCACTTCTCTGTCGCTCTGGTCTCACATTTGGTGTTCCCAATCTCCAACCACACCCTCCTTATCTCCTCTCTTCCATTCTTTCTTTTCTGCTTCTTCTCAGTCTTGTCTCCTTTTTTTTTTTTTTTTTTGCAGGTTTCGAATGTGTGACAGAGAGAAACACAGCGAGAGAGGGAACACAAGCAGAGGGAATGGTAGCGGGAGAAGCAGGCTCCCTGCTGCGCAGAGAGCCCGATGCGGGGCTCGATCCCAGGACCCTGGGATCATGACCTGAGCCGAAGGCAGACGCTTAACGACTGAGCCACCCAGGCGCCCCGTCTTGTCTCCTTTTTATTCTACTCTCCTGATGAGACCTCTCTGCCTTAAACTCCATACCATCAGCCAACAGGTAATGCCCTCACTAAAACCCAATGTTCCATCCTCTATCCTCCCAAACACTGTTTTTATCCCCGATGACCTCACCACTGGTTTTGTCATTTGCTGCCCTGAGAGCACACATCCTCGTAACTTTCCTGGGCCCTACCTAGGTGCTTTGCCTTTGTGGGTCTTCTCCTTCCTTAACAAATATTGAGACTCATATCTTATGACTGGTTTGGTATAAAGATGACTATCCCCTTCTTTCTAAAATGTTCGTTCCCCCCCAATCTTAAAAAAACTTTAACCATTTTCGGGGACCCCTAAAAGTATTAGAGGCAGTAGGTTCTGTATCTACTCAGTCTGATGGATAAGTCAGACCTGAGGTCAAGCTACAGCAAGGTGCAGATTCGATCCTATTCAGAATTAACTGTTCAGAATGAACTTGGGACAGTGTACAGGTGATCATCTGATGTTCATCTTCTAGTACTTCTGGTTGGTTTCTGAGATTTCCCCATTCCCCACATGTGTGTATGTCTGTGTGTTCACAGAGCATAATTCATCAGCCTACTTACACTTCCTCTTATAGACAAAATTAAACCCCTTTGTAAGGTCAATTATCCCCGTGGCCTGATTCTTACGAATCTTGCTACCCAACCTCTTCCCTTCCCCAGGGAGGAGGCATCTGCTCGTTTCTTCTTAGTCAGTCCTGACTTTTATTCTGTGCCTCACTTTTTACAAACTACCCCCTCACCCAGGATCCTTTGGAAGCTAGTCCCTTGCAAGGATCTTTTTTCTCTTTATTCTATTCAGTTACCATTGGCCCCTCTTCTGATTCTATCACAGATCCTTCCTGCCAACAGTGTCCCTGGTACCTACTTCCTCATATTTCTTCTCTATCCCTCTCTCTTACACTCATACCTAAACTTCTGCTTTATTCCATTTGTTTCCACGTCCTCTTCATCACTTCTTTTTTTGGAAGTAAGCCGATTAAACCCCCAGATTATAATGCGCACTTATTCTACAGGTCAGAAAATGCTGAACACGTATTGAAGAAAACACAGACTGCTTAGCCTGGGCTCTCTCTTGAACTGCTGCCCTTGGTTTCATCATTTATCTCTGCGTTCATAGTTTATTTTCAAAGTCAATATTGACTCTGTTTTTAAAAAATAGAGAGACTGGCTTAAATTTTACGCAAGTCCATATGCCTTGGTTTCGACTGTGTATATTGTTAAGAAACATTGACTGGAAAGACAGGAAGGACTGAAATAGCTACAATTTGTTCATGGATTTAATTGGATCTCTTAACTGTTGTCACCCTCTCCTACTCTCTCTCCTGGCTCCTTCCAGGATTTTCTTTCTCTGTGTTTATCCACGTAGCTTCCTGGATATTGAGGAGGAACTAACATTCTCAAGCAACTTCAACTTGAAACTCAGGATTCCTTGTGATTTTTTCCTTCCATTCTCATTCATGATGTTCCTTTTAGCCGAATCAGTATCTTCAGCATTTCTCACTCACACATATGCACACATATGTGTACAGGTTTTGTTGAATGACAGAATTTGGCAAAGGAAACCAGCAAGAAGTATATTTTTATTTTCTGTATGTGGCAAATGAGTGCCTCAGATTCTTCATGGTTTCATAGGAACATGTAGTTAGGAGCTAGAAAAACTTCATTTCAGTTCTCAATCTCCTATCAGCTAATTGGCTAACCCTGGGAAAGTCATGCCATCTCTGGATCTCAGTTTTCTTATCTATGAAATGAGCCTAATAATATCTTATTTGCCTGAAGAGAAAAGGTTATGCAACATAATCTCCCGAAAGCCCATCAAACATCTGATGCAACAATGTCAATGAGTGGGTGAATATTTTTAATTTACAAAGACTATTAATTGCTGGGTTATCATTTGAAAATATATCATCTCCACATAATGTCACCTATGGGATTAATTCTAATTTCAATGTAGATATATATGGATACATAAATATATGTGGATATATATGGATGGATATATGGATACACAAATATACACAGACACATATATTTTATAACAACAATTTCTGTATTTGGTGTGTGCTAACTTTTTGGCCACATCATGTATATTTTATGTTGCTAAAATCTATCAAACATAAATATTAGAAAGAATAATAAATCCTGAGTTTATAGTTGTTTGGAAAATGTTTCAAAACACTGGGTCAATTAGAACATGCCTTGGTTTCTTGGTTGTAAATATCAGATTGTTCCTAAATAGAAATTTTCTGTAATTTGGAATTCAGTTACAGAAACATTTAACAGATACCTACAGTGTGCAAAGAACATGGAAAGTTGAATAAAACACTGTTCTTGTTTTATTCTTGCTTTATCTGAAAGACCAGATACAAATGTGAAATAGGACTAAATATAAATGGCAAAAGATTAAAAAAAAAAAAAAAAAAGGACCAGAAAGTTCCAGGAGTGGAGAAACCCATTCTTTTGGAAGTATCATGAATCGAGGAAATCATGTGTATTTGGTAATTTCTGATTTTAAAATTTATATTTATTGTAAAGAATGTATACTTGAAACATATTGACAAAAGGACTTTCTAAACTGGCTATATTATTTTATAAACTCCATCACTGTGTATAAAATCGTTAATTTCCTCATTAACAACGAGCCAGTATTTATCATCTCAGATACTCATCCCCTAGGTCCATTTTGCCCTTGGAGTGTTGGTATTTTATTTATGGATCTGTAACTATTTTGTATCTTCAAGTTGCTATCGTGAATGAGAAATTCTTTTCCCTTATATTTTCTAACCGGGGTCTATAACTACATGGATACTGTGGCTTTGAGGTTATTTTTAAGCATTTTTAAAAAAATATTTTTCTTTTAAGATTTTATTTATTTATTTGACAGAAAGAGAGAGACCACAAGTAGGCAGAGAGGTGGGCAGAGAGAGGGGTGGGAGGAGGCAGGCTCCCCGCTGAGCAGAGAGCCCGATGCGGGGCTCGATCCCAGGACCCTGAGATCATGACCTGAGCCAAAAGCAGAGGCTTTAACCCACTGAGCCCCCCAGGTGCCCCGAGGCATTTTTTTTTTTAAATCAGTTTTAGGTTTACAACAAATTGGAAGGCAGTGCAGGGTTTTCCCATATGACCCTACCTGCCCCCAGCCTCCCCATTATCAATATCACCTGACAAAATGGTACATGTTTTTGTTTTTATTTTTACTTTTTTTTATGAAGGATGAACCTTCATTACATATCGTAATCACTCTAAGTCCACAATTTACCTTAGGGTTCACTTGTGGTGTTGTGCGCTCAATGAGGTTGGGTAAACATATAATGACATATAGTCACCATTATAATATCACATGGAACAGTTTTACTGTCCTAAAAATCCTCCATGCTTTGCCCATTCATCTACCTCATCTCCTGCCTGGCAACCACAGTTTTGCCTTGTGTCACATAATTTTTATTCCTCAGTTTACTAAGCACTTTCATTTTGTCTAATAGTTTTCAAGTTGATTCTTGGTAGAGAAACATACATCTCTAAATAATAATTTTACCTTTTCCTCAATATGTATACATCTCTTATTTATTTTCTTGTCTTATTTACTTGTCTGAAACTCTCAGAAAAATATTAAGCAACAGTCATTTCAATGACATTTCCTCGAATATTTCACTATTTAGTATGTTAAAGAAATTTTCTTCTATGGTTATACAAAATCAAAAGTAGATATTAATTTTAACCAAGTATCTTTGTGGCACCTATTCATAGTAGAATAGTATGTGGAAAAAAAACCAGGATACAAAATAATATATAAAATGGCTATCTGTCTGATTTTTTTGGATAATTTTTCCATTTTCATTTTTCATTGTTTGAAAATTGTTTGAAACATGAAACATTTTCATGTTTCATTGTTTCATCTTTTCATTGTTAACAATGAAAAGATATGACAAGCATTCTTTTTATACTCTTTAAGTGATACTTTTATGCATTATATGTTACCACCCTTTGTATTTATTGTAATTTAATTAATGGTCTCTTAATGGAATATTTAGTCTATTTTTTTCCAGTATAAATTAAGCTGCAATGAACAACCATATACATGAAGATTTATGTATGTTACTGATTCTTTCTTTTGGACAAGTTCTCAGTATGATTTTACTAGGAAAGAGTATAAATCTTTTAAGGCTGACTAGATACGTTGCCAAATTCCCTTCCAGAAATGCTATAAATTTCAATTCTTACAAGCAATATATGAAGATACTTACTTTTGTTCATCTTTGCCAACACAAGGATATTAAAAAAATTATTCCTTTAACTTTTGGGGATTCTAATGGGTGAAAATAGTTTCTCATCACTGTTTTCTTTGACCATTCTCCAGTTTTTAGTGAAGTTAATTACTCTTTTATATGCTCATTGACCACTAAGGCTTTGTTTTCTAAATCGTGTATTTATATTCTTCGCTTTTTTATTAAGTCTCCTCTACCCACACACACACATACCCTGTGAAAAACCCTATAATACTCCTGCTGTATTTTCATTCTTTTATATTTTTGTTTCTTAAATTTTACTCTTTATTTGAGGGGTTAGAATTTTGATAGGTGAATATAGTAAAGAAAGAAGAAGTAATAAAACAAAAAGAGCACAAATAAAAGGCAATGTGGAAATATGTAAGGTATTTGGAGAAATGAAAATAGAATAAATTGTGTACATAGGTAACAGCTGATCTTAAAGAAGATGTAAAGAAAGAGGAAAGAGAGAAAGAGATTTAAGAGATTAGGGAGGAAAGAGATGCACAGTCATCTAGCACAAGGGCGCATCTTTCTAGAACTTTCTAATGAACCTCTGATCTATATATCCAACCATGTATCTGTTACGTCCACACAGATGCCCCCCATCATGCTTATATTGACACATATTTAGACCTACACTAATGCTTGTATCTACATGATCAAAATAAAGAACCTGTAATCATCTCCCCAAGTCTACTTGTGTATCACCAGTGTCAGTGACAGTGCTCTCCAAGGACTGCCTAAGTCAACAGCCCCTGTGCTGTCCTGGACTCTGGCCTGTCCAGCCCACATTACTGCATTAGAAGAACCTGTCATTCTCACTTCTTCAACAGCTTTGGAACTGTGCAGTTCCCTCCATGGCACCACAACCACAGTGGTGGGCCGTTCATTACCTTAAGGCAGATTACTTTCCTCTCTCACCCAAATTAAAGCAACAGGTTCCTACTGGGTCTCCCAGACTTCAGTCTTATTCTTTTCCAAGTTTTTCTTAGAGCAGCTGTGGTGGATTTCTAACAGAGAAACCTGATCACTTAAAAAAAAATCCTCGAGTTGTTACCAATTTCCCTTAAGATAAAATCCCTTAAATCTTTTCTAGTCATCTGATCTGAGATAACCCTCCAACCACTCTCAAGCCCATCTTTGCAGTTAATTTTCTTTGTCATATTTACTCTTTTTTATGCAGAGTAGTAGATTCGTGTGCTTTAAAAATTTTTTTTCAATGGAAGTATAGTTAATGTACAGTGTTACATTAGTTTCAGATGTACAATATAATGATTTAAGTTGGCTTTTTAAAAAATGCTGTTTTGGGCTCTCTTTACTAAAATGTAGCATTTATGAAAGCCAGGAGTGGCTGTCTCTTCCATTACTGTATTCCAGCATGTGAAAGGTCACTGGCACACAGAGGATGCCTCTCAGTATTTGTTAAATGCTTTGAAAATCTTGCTACTTGCTGCTATTAAGATTTATTGATATTTCTCCTTTCTCAACTCTATGATCTCCACTCTCTCTCTCTCTCTCTCTCTCTCAATATTTTATTTATTTATTTGAGAGAGAGAGAGTGAGTGAGAGAGAACACAAGCAGGGTGAAGGGCAGAGAGAGAAGCAGACTTCCCAATGAGCAGGGAGCCTGATGTGGGACTCGATCCTGTGACTCCTGGACCATGACCTGAGCTGAAGGCAGATACTTAATGGATTGAGCCATCCAGGCATGCTCTACTCTCTTTTAACTTAGCTATTATTGATCTTTTTCCTGATTCCCTTCTCATCAGTCAGTGAGTTTCCCTAATACCCAGTATATTCCTTTGTCATAGCATAGATTACCCTATGGGATAAATGTTTCTCTTCCTTGTTCTTGTGGTAGACAGTAAGCTACCTTAGAGAACTTATGTCTTATTTATCATTGTATTCCAGGACTTGGCGATGTGTTGGGCTCATCATAGAAGCTCAATACATACCTACTGGAAAAGTAAGTAATCACATATATTATTTATGTTATCATCATTTGTCATTTACAAATATCCTTATTGTATTTACAACCTAGAAATGTGCATTATGAGCAACCGAAACAAAAATGGTTAAATTATACAGATTTTTTAAAAGAAAGTATAAAAATAAAAAGAAGTTATAAGTACATTTCTACTGCACGTGGTTAAAAATAATACAAAGGGATAGACTTCAATTATCTAGAAAACTCCTAGACATTATTTGTGAGCTAAGTTATTATATAATAATTCATGCAATTACTTTCTTTTGTTTTATTTTTAAAGATTTTATTTATTTATTTGAGAGAGAGGGATCATGAGAGGGGGAAGGTGAGGGGGAAAAGCAGACTCCCTGCTGAGCAGGG
>CM053611.1:3437207-3519661 GCA_028646535.1 Procyon lotor
TAATATGGACACATTTACTAGATTGGAGCTGGAGGCTGGAAAGAAAGCCGAAAAAATGCCACCGACAGAAGGGCCAAGGACTGGCTCTGAGGAGTCCCATTCATGACTCTAGAGCTACTTAGTCTTTAATTTGATCAGTCTTACTTCCCTTACTTATTCAATAAAGTTACTCATATATTTTCCTCTCATTTCATTCTTCAACTTCCTCAGAAATTCTAAGAGGAGGAGGAAGGGTCCCTTAGGTACTTTGGTTTTGCAAATGTGTGTTTGCTTGGCTATCGGAAATTCGGAGGGGGACAGTGTTCCACACTTGCCCTGGATGGCGGTGGGGAAGTTCTCGTCTGGAACTCGAGCTCGGCTCTAGTCTCTTGGCTGGCATCTTGAAGCCTCTTTCAGAATTTTTCTTTCTTGGTTCTAACGGTGCCTTGTTCCTCACTCATCCGACTGGGGGATGGCTCAGGGCCAGCTCTGGGCAGAGGAAAGACAATGAGGCCAACCGGCTTTTCTACTAACTTAATACCTTGCTTCAGTCTCAACTCTTCTATTTTTTGACTGGAACTCTGATGATTACTCTTTATTTGTTTTTATTACAGTTGGTGTTTTCTTCTTTTTTTAAAAGCATCATGTGTTTGTTACTGAAAATTTGGAAAATATATAAAAACTTCCAGGAGAAATTAAGAGTCCCTGCAATCCTGTCATGTGGGGATAACTGTTGTTAGTACTTTTTTTTTTAAATACACGTTATTTTGGTTAAATAAAACTATATTTATTTTTAGTAAACTAGGAATTAATTTTTATTCAGTGTTGTTAATTTTTCATGTACTATATCATGAGTTTTATGCCAAAAAACATTCTTCGGTGTTACATTTTTAAATTGTAGGTGCATAATTCTAATATATGGATACTTTATTAGTATGGATATTTTATTTGAACTAATCCCTATTAATGGATACTGTTTTCTGTTTCCAGTTTTTTGTTATTATAAATAAAATACTCATGATCATCCTTTTCCGTAAAGCATTAAGTAGTCTTTTACACGTTTTTATGGTCAAGCTAATCATATTTATTTTAGGGAATTTAGAAAATGCACAAGGAGAAAAAACATGAAAAGAATCAGTCATAATTTCCACCACTGAGTCACTAACATTCATTGTATGTTCTTCCAACCTTTTTCTGTAATGTGTGTGTGTGTGTGGTTACAAAGATGGGATCATCTGGCTAGTTACTGATTCTTTCTTTTTTTTTAAAAGATTTTATTTATTTATTTGACAGAGACAATGAGAGCAGGAACACAAGGGGGGGAAGTAGGAGAGGGAGAAGCAGACTCGATCCCAGCAGACTCGATCCCAGGACCCTAGGATCATGACCTGAGCCAAAGGCAGACGCTCAACAACTGAGTCATCCATGATTTTTGATGCTATTAATAGCTGACGTTTAGTACTTATATTTGTCATACACTATTCTAAGTGCTTCATGTAGGCTAATTTATTTGATTAAATTAATATTTAAGAGGCTAATTTATTTAATTAAATCAATATTTAATTCAATAGTCCTATGAAGTAGGTACCATTATCATTCCCATTTTATAGATAAGGAAACTGAGGCCCAGAAAGGTTAATTTAGAAAGTGGTAGAGCCAGGAGTCACCCAGAGAGTGCAGGCTTTGGATGATAGGTCCCTGGAGTTCGTACTGTGCCTGGGGCTAGCTTCTGGGAATGGATGCCTGACAGCCCTGTGATTCTCTGGCGACTTGGATCTCTGGGCTGATAGCTTCCTGCCTGGAAAATGATTTTGGTCCTCAACCCCCTTCCCTGAGGAGAGCAGGCCTTGTTAAATTTACCTGTCCTGTGTTTCTTTCCCTCAGGGCTATACTAGGCTAATCTGATAAACTAATCTGCTAATGCCAGAATGAACTAATGTGGGGGCCCTTTAGGGTAAAAACATATTTGCATGTTAAAGGGGGCTTTCTGGAGATTTCCCCATTGAAGAAATATTTGGAAAACTGGAGAGAAAGATATTTAGGGGCAGCAAATCTTTTTTTTTTTTTTTTTAAACTCTGAAATGGCACAGTGTGACTCACAATTCTCTCCAAAGTCTGCTTTCCTTGTACACACCAATAGAAGAACATATTCCTTTGAGACAGTCACTCTTTCAATGGTTTCTGTGTGGGTAAATTTCATTTTAATAAAAGGAGTCAGAAGTGCTTCCTATAAACGAAGTGATATCCTAAGAGTAGAAGGATTCATGCTTAGGAATCTTAAGAGAGGGTTTAAAGTTGAAAAAAAGATGCCGTGGGCAATCCTAGGGATGCGAAGGGTATTTAGGGACCTTGGGCTACGACAACAAAGGCTAGATTTTCTTAAAGAATAGAGGTTGCAGGAAATACATACTCCTTGGCTCATCTTCCTCTTTCATGCTTATGAGAGATTCATAATGGTCATTTCTGTTTGGCAGTTTGTAAATATGGAGTATTCCTTACTCAAACGAATAGGGACTATCTCTCCAAGGAGGGATTTGGCCATTTTACACTGTAGATAAGATTGGTACGAAATGAGCACAAGGAGAAATGCAAGAAGCCTCCAGTTCTCTTTGCTCTCATTCAAGTGTCCCTTTGAAGGGCAGCTTCAGGAAAGGTCCTGGACATTGTATAAGATTACAGAATGTTCTAGTTAGTTGTTGTCCCAGAAACCAGGACTCTACTGTACCTTTGCCTTTTATTGTAACCTCAGGCGAAGGGTGGGAATTGCCAGGGCTCAGAATTCTTTTGCATTTGCATCACACAAATCTTAGGACCTCAGGATTTTTCCATTTGTTTTTTACATTCTGGAAAAGGAGTTTGTGCCATACCCCCGGGGACCAAAATCCACCTTTATCTCTCTTGGTTCCCGAGGGAAAAATCCCCAACTTGTACCGGTTCTCTGAGAATGGGGAAGTAGCAGCCAAAGTACAAAATTGGCCCAAACATTTTCATTTTGGAAGTGGGCATTGCCTTCCGCATTTGCAAGGGGCAACCCACTAATTCCAGTGACTTTATCTGTGAAAGCACAGCAAAGTCATAGACCAGGACTTGCAAACAACAACCTCGCGGCTCTGCAGCGCTCCTTGAAATTCGAACTGTTGGCGGTTCCTGGCTATATGATGCAGACAGTTCCCTGCTCTATCTGCTGTGCTGGTTAATAGAAGTCTCATGTCAATATCGCTGTATGGGGGTCTCCTAATCATAAACTCGCAAAGACAGAGATTGTTTCCGCTCATCCAAATCGGAGCGCCTATCACCATCCCTCCTCTCACTCACTGAGCAGAGATGAATTTCAGATGCCGAGAAACCTCCTGAGCGCCCCTCCCTCTCTCTGCATGTCCTTCATCAGATGCCCTGTGGTCCCGGGCTAGACTCTGATGATGGGGATTAAGCATTTGGCTTTTCCATCTACGCACACACTGCGGCTGTGCTGCCACCTGTCTGCCCTTTTTACTTGCAAAATGGAAATCTCTCTAAGCTCTATCATCTTTGACATTGCTGTAAAAAACCAGTTTCAGTGATAAGAGGAACCAGGCAGAATGGTAGCACGGGATATGGGGCAGGGATATATTTTTGACCCCATATATTAAAACTTTGGATGCAGCAGACATATCTAAGTAAAGTTGTGCCTTGCCTGCTAAAAGGAAAGATTAATATCCAATAAATTACTTCCCCAAGTCCTTGGTCCTGAATTTCAGTTCTTAATGCGCAATACGGTGCCTCATCATGGAAAATCAATTCATCTTCTTAGTCTACTTTTTTCTCTCTCTCTTTTTTTGATTAATGTGTTTTTATTTTTACAAATGTCTCAAAGGTCCTTGCATATTATGGAATTTTAAATATATTATTAATGTTTAATTTTTCTTTCTTTTTTTTTTTTTTACCAAAGTCACAGAATTTTCCTCTCTGAATATTTAAAAGTGGAATAGGGTGAAGGATTATCGTTTGAGAATTATTTTGATCCAATCCTTTCTGGAGGCAGTAGAATTAATTTGACCTTTAAATGTCTATGCTTCTCTAAAAACACAATCTGAGTTAGGTATGGGAGAGCAAAATCTCTACTAAAATGGGACATAATACATACAGTAGGTACTTAATTAAGAGACAAAATCATCTTAATGTAAAAAATTGTCACTAGATCAAAATTAGAGATCGTTCCTTCTTCCCTTTGCATATGTCCTTCTGTATTTGGGGTTCAATAATGAACACATTATAGGGTTGGGTGACAGAATATGGATTATTTTCTAATTTGAAACTTATTGTGTGATCCTAGACATATTTTAGTTTCTCTGCCTCATTTCTCCATCCATAAAATGATAGAAAGGTTATTGCTTCTCACCCTTAAGGCAGTATAACAAGGTGGAAAGAACTTCAATTTTCAAGTCAGGCATACCTGAATTGGGGGTTCATTTTTTTCACCTTAATATCTGGGTAATATCACGCAAATTCCTTAATACCTCAGGGGTTTATTTTACTCACCTGTAAAATGAAATAGTTATATTTGATCTTAGTTTTATTATGGGGGTTCAGTGAGATTTTACATATATATATATATATATACATATATATCTTGGTATATAGTAGATGCTCAGCAAATGTCAATTTCCTTCGTATGTGTGCTCTTCCTTCTTCTATATTGTTATATTTGTCGAGAGTTTATGATATTGTAGCAATACTATGAACACTTCTACAGTACTTACGAGGTATTAGGGAATCTGCTAAGCACATGATAATTTTATTAACTCATTCAGTCCTCATAATGTCCCTATGAAATATGTCACACGGTTGTCTCAGCTTTCCAGATGAAGGAACCAAGTACAGAAAAGTTACATAACAGGACGAAGGTCACAAAGCTAAGAGGGAAGTTACCTACGATTTTGAACCTGGGCTGTCTAGCTTCTGAGATCCCACTTTCAACCACTATACTTCGTGTTCCATTAGCACGCCTGGACTATCTGACCACAGGCAAGACTGATGACAGCTAGAAGGCCCTTTGAAAAATCTTGTCTGTCTCTGCCAAGCTGTTGTGAACACACACAGGATTCTTGGTCAAATGTGTTTTGGAAACTACAATTAAACGGTAAAGCTTTGTGAGAATGTCTCAAGGACTCATTTGATACACTAAGGCATTTTGCAAATATCCAAATATGTGTGTGTGTAAGAAATACAGTGATACCCCAAAATTATCGGACCACATACATCTTTTAAAGGAAAGCTTGAGAACATTTCTGAGGAGCAGAGTTTAATGCAGGTGAATTTAATTCAACTATCTCTTCTTATGGATGGGGAAACGGATTTTCAGAGAATATAACATCCTCAAATCGCAGATGGTTGATGGTAGAGTTTAATATTCTGGTCTTTGGCCACCAATTCCAGTGTTTTTGCCCCAGTACCATGTAATTGTGCCCTTGATAAGGAACCACACTACTGGGACACCTGGGTGACTTCGTTGGTTAATCGTCTGACTCTTGATTTCAGCTCTGGTCATGATTTTATGGTTGTAAGATTGAGCCCCGAGTTGGGCTAAGATTCTCTCCCTCTTTCTCCCTCTGCCTCTTCTCTCCCCAACCCCCACTTGTAAGTGCGTGCTCTCTGTCTCTTAAAAAACAAAACAAAACAAAACCCACAGTACTATTTTCCAGTGCTCTTGCCTAGTTCTAGTACATTGATTAGATCTGACATGCGGTTTTACATGGTGATATTTTCTTTTCTTTCTTTCTTTCTTTCTTTCTTTCTTTCTTTCTTTCTTTCTTTCTTTCTTCTCTCTAAGAAAGGAGATATGTTACTTTTAGGTGCATAATTAATGTAGTTCACGATGGTGTTTTTCCTCTTACTCTTGCTTCTGGGTCTCTGTGTGGAATTCTCAAAAGCAGACATCAAGGGCTGGGTCTTGCTTGGTTATCTTGCTTTCAAGTGCCTGGAGATCACATCTCCAAAAGGCACTTTAGAGAAGTGGGTCATACGAATAAAACAGCTTTGAAACACAATTTTAAGACCTTTGAAATAGCATTAACCCTATCAGAGATTTGAATATTACATTTGAATAATCTAAGCAACTCAGGGTGTCATCCAGTCCGCAGAAGGTGGATTCTGGCTAGATGGTGGATTGGTAAATTCGGTGGATCCAATCTGAGGTAGAGATCGAGTTACGGTTAGCTCTCCTAATTCCGTAAATCCAAATTCCCAGGTACTACAAAGACAATGGGACTTGATTTGAATCAGTAGCCGCCATCAATCTGTTTGAAATTTAGGGAGAAGTTGTTTCCAGGGAAGATATAGAGGAGACCCCGATTTCCCAGGGCCCCCGATGCTCCATCGGGATAATGCGGTTCCCTGAGTCATCCTTACAATCTGAGGAGGCATCCGTCCACAGGGGTCCAGTGCCGTTTTGGTGACAGGACAGTCAAAGCTTAAATGTTGGAGAATCCTGTGTTGCATTCTGATTTCAGGAGAGTAGATGACTTCCGCTAAAAACCAAGTCAATCAGCCAATCGATTAAGCATAAAAAAGCAGGGCACAAGAAAGATCTTGATTTCTAGAGAACAGAATTTGAATGGGAGGCGAGAATAATCACAGTGGTTTACAGATGTTTCTCGGCAGCTGCAGAGGGCCACTGGTTCTGCCACTGACCGTGAGCAGCCTGCTTAAAATGATATATTGGATATGCAAATTAAAAGGCACTAAAAAAATGGTGCGGACTGATAAGACTCAGGACCAGTTTCAAGTGAGGGTCACGGGGGGGGGGGGGAATAAACAATGCTCAAATTCATGAATTAGACTTCGTTTACGCCGCTCCTGTCAAAACTAAATATTTATTAATTAAACCGGGCAGGGCTAGTGGGGACGGAGGAGCAAATTAGCACATCAAAAGCTTGGCTGAGAGTTCCCGAGAGCACAGAGGGCCAGGGGAGGAACCTGGGGAAAGGAGAGAAGCCACAGTTCACACAGTTCATTTTGATAGTGATTAAGTAATATCCAAGTGATTCGCTCAATCAAAGGCAAACACTTCACGGAAAAAAGTGCCATGAGTTAGTTTAAAATAATTTTTAGCTCTTTTACATTCTCTTTGCAGGAACGATGATAGTAAATTCATAGAGAATGATGACAGGAGATTGGCGAGAATTGCCATCTGATGATAAGTATTTTAATTTAGCGACTCTGAAGAATATACAAAGTGATGATCAAATTAGACATGAACACGGTCAGCTTGGTACAACGACTTTCTATGAAGATTCCCTTACTTAAAATTTTTTTTTTAACTTCAGGGGGATTTTCCTAACTATCCAATTCTGGAATATCAGAGTCTGTTCCCAGCCCGCTTTCCCTAAACTTCAGACTTCTAGTAAGAAGTTCCAGAGATATATTTTTTTTTTCCAAAGCGAGCTCCCTAGGATCCACAGTGGGTGATAAAGGATTTAAGTGGGATTTACCTTTTCACAGGGGACTGCACATCTTCCCACCTGTACCTGTATTTCTTCTGTCGCTGGCAGCCGCTGCCCCCTTGTTTTTCCTTATAATTGCTTTATTTTAAATTATTTACTATTTCTTGCTGCTTGTTGATAGCCTTTTCTTTGTGTATTCTTGGACACACGGATGATAGGCTACCTCGCTCTCTAGGTTATGAGCATCTAAAATCAACATTGACTCTGTGGTTCTCAACAGTAGCTCCGCATTTAGAATTGTCAGAGAAAATTCTCCTTTGACTGTTTTGCGGTGGGGTCCAGGCACTGGTATTTTTCAGAAAGCTCTCCCAAGGGTTTAACACCACTGAATTTCTCAAGCCTTGCTCTTTGAAGTGTAGCCTATGATTCCTGATCTCAAATCACACTTTTAAATACATGTATATATTTATATACTATTTAAAACAACATTATACATATACATTCATTTTTGGGTAACAAATCCTAAATAATGCATGGTCCCAGATAGTTCCTCAATTCGACTCTTAGATCAAGTCATTGTAATTGCCTTGAACATCACCTTTTGCAAAATTATAAGATACATTTTGCAGAGAATTCAAATTTTTTCCAAAATACTTTCTAGAAATTCTTACTTTCCTTCAGTTTTTTTCCTCTGGGCTACATGATTCTAGAGAGATAAGGATTTCGGTGATTGAGGGTTAAAAAGAAATAGTAAAAGAAAGGAAAAATTATACTCTTGTAAAATCTTGGAGAAAAATATTGGGACATTAGAGCTTTCTAGCATTTGGAGATGTAAAAACTGTACTTTCATATGGAAAGCCTCATTCTGATCCTGAGGGGGAAAAAACGTGGCTTTGCACACATTTTCTGAGAGGTAGGTTGTCAAAGAACAAGCCAAGGTTTTCCATCAGGGCAGTTTTTATATATTTTTTCATATACCAGACTACGACCCTCAGTAATCTAGAAGACAGAGCGCGCATGAGCATTGAAATCTTCGTTTCTTTTGCTCCTCTTATCAGAATTAGGGTTAATGAGAACCGCTTTTTTCACTCTCTGTTAACTCGCTGGCTACTTGTCACAAGCAGAGGAGAGAAAGGGAGGGGCAGGACTCAGTCAACATTTGAATCTTTGTCTCACATGTCTCAGAGGCAGTTTGACGTGAGGTCTGGGATTCCGGCTGAAATGAAAATCCCTCGTCAAGGGGCGGTGGTCATCTTTAGGAGATAGGCTTCCAAACGTAATCCTAAATTAGGTTTTGCGGTAGGCAGGAATAAATGAACCCTCCCCTCTCCTCCTCCCCCCAGTGATTTATTCACTTCCAAATCCCTAGAAACAATGACTATGGCAAAAGAATGAATATTGTAATATATAATTTATAATTATATATGTTATATATAATACATATGTATTATATATATTATATATTGTATATGCTACATATATTATATATACTATTATATAATATATTATAAAATTATATTAAATATAATATATACGAATATATTGTAATATATATTATGTTTACTGTTATATATAATATTATATATAACATAACATTATATATAACAATATTATATATATAATAGTATGTATACTATTACATATAACATATATATATTTGTGTGTATATATATACATATATATATATATGTTATACTGCAAAAAATGTGATTGGTTTAAAGGTTTAGAGAGGAAGAGCTCATTTTGGATTTTCCATGTGAGCCCTAAATGCAATCGTATGTTTGCTTATACAAGAGGTAGGGGCAGACAGAGACCCACACAGAGGGGAGAGCAACATGAAGATGGAGGTGGACGTCCAAATGGGGGGGCAACAGGCCAACAAATGCCCGCAGCCACCGGAAGCTGGAAGATGCAAGGAATAGCATCTCTCCCAGAGCTTCGGGAGTGTGGTCCTGCCAACAGCTTGATTTCCTGCTCCTGCTCTCCACAGCTGTGAGAGAATAAATTTTTGTGTTTTAAGTCACCAAGTTTGTGATAATTTGTGATAGCAACCACGGGAAATTAACGCAGGACCCAATACACGCGCATAGAGAGGACACTAAGGATCCCGCTGCATGAAGTGAGTTCTCCTGCCAGTGAGGAGATATGACTGGAACAATTTACAGCATTTGGTATTTGTTTACCAATTATTTGCCACTAGCATACTTTTCAGCCAATGGTCTTAATACGTACCCCAATGATATCCCTATTTGGTGGATGGTAAGCCTCAGGCACAATTTGATTAAGCAACTTTGGGTCTAGGTTATGAGTCTAATGAGAGTCACCAGTCAAGAGAACACACTGCAGATTCTGAGATCGAGTCTGAACTGTTAACCCAGGGCGCATTTCCCTGGAGTTACCCGGGGACTTTACATATGGAGAAGACTGAGGCTGTATCCTTCTCCCCTGCTCCCATGGCTCCCAAAGGAAATTCCTATACAAAAGATTAAATCCTTGGCAAGATCATAGTAAAGGAATTTATCTAAGATGCCTGAAGTTACTATCTGGGTGCTCTGCCAAGCCTACTATCAGCCCATTGTTAGTTAGATTCCATCTGGAAGATGAGAAAACCAATCAGGTTGTCTTTAGAGACCTATTCCAGGCCAAGCTGGTAACTGTGTCCTCGATCCCACAATCGAGGGAAGGCTGCTCTTTCCTGCCTCCCCAACCCTGAACCCTAATACAATCATCCCACAGCGTTTGTGAAGAATCTTCTGAGATTCTTCGTGTTGACATAGATTGCATAAGCTTTTTTTCCAAGTGAATTTTAGTTCTGGAACTCTCCCCTTCAGTTAGACCCCCCTGACCTGGGGGCTAGCATCTAACTTGTGACCCTGGGATAAACTACACTCCTTCACCTCATTTTCCTGGGATAGAAACACCACCTAATGGGTTGGAGGATTTATTTCTGGCCATTCCTATTTTGGAGTTCAGAAGATAACATCATTTTGGGGTTTTTCAGGACAACCATCAACTGTCCAGCTACATTAACTAGTTCTCTGGTTTTTCAGTTTGCTAGTGACCATAACAAGTGCCACCAACTGGGCCTTATGCAACAGAAATGTATTCTGTCACAGTTCTGGAGGTAGATATCCAAAACCAAGGTGTCAGCAGGGTTGGCTACTTCTGATGGTCGCAAGAGAAGGGTCTCTTCCAGTCCCTTCTCCTTGGCTTCAAAATGGCCATCTTTTCCCTATGTCCCTCCACATTGTTTTCCTACTCTATGCATGTCTGCCTCTGTGTCCAAATTTTCCCTTCATATAAGGACAGCACTCATATTGCCCTAGGACTCACCCTAATGACCTCACTTCAACACAATTACCTCTGTAAAGACCCTATCTCTATATAAGGTCACAACATGGGGTACTGTGGGTCAAGGCTTCAGGATATCTTTTTTTCTGGGGAAGGAGGAACATGATTCAACCATAACACTGGAGAAGACTTAGAAGAACAGTCTCCATTGATGTCTTTACTCATCTTCATGCCTGTGCCTATGTGCTGGTTGCCATTGGGTTCAACCTCCCTTCTCGCTTGGGCACCAGTGGACCTAGAGTTGGTTATCAAGATGACATTCAAGGTCAGATAGACTGTATGGCATGCTTACAGTAACTTGACCTCAACCGGACATGTTAACTGCCCCTGGAGGTCCTAAGTGTTGTTTACTTGAAGATTTAAATCATTTTGGAGAAGCAAAGAGGATTATGATTTGGGGGGTATGCACAGGATGTTGGTAAAGAAAGACATGCACATTTTGGAAGGATGATAGTGGGGGTCAAGTCAGAAGATCTGTCTAGTCATGGCCTCAGTAAGAATGAAAGGAAGCCTGCCTGGGCTGTGGGAGAAAGAGCCCATTTCACTTTGGTAAAACTTCCCACTTTCCCCCAGGACTAGAAGAAAGAATGCCGCCTTCTCAGTTGTACCCTCCTGCTAATCCGACTGTTTACTGTTCATTATGCAATATTTTTCTATATGGTGCCTGGAGGTCTTTAGAGAATTTCTAGTCTAAAGACTGAATGAATAATAACTGATTTAAAAAAAAAAAAAAAAACACACGCAAAACCTCAAGCCTACTTTGGAATGGAAAGTCATTGAAGCTAGAATATGGCAAAGAAAAAAGTCAGGTAGGAAAAGAAAAATCTCACGCAGAAATGGCATCTGTGGGCACTGATCCTCAATCTCACTCAGTTTTAGGGACCGGTGTTAAAATCCCCCACCAGAGACTCATTTGGGTTTGGTTTGGCGTAGTGAAAAGCCCTTCAGCACGAGAGTTACAAGTCAGACAGATTTCTGTTGGAATCCCGAAACTGGCATTTATTAGCTATGTGACCTCAGGGAATTTATTTAACCTCTTCAAAGAGACACTTAGGCTTACAGAAAAAGGGTTTTTGTGAGGATTAGAGGAACAGTCTCTGCACAAACACCTTTAATAGTGTCTGTCCCATGGTGGGGGATCTTTGCCTCTGTGTCTCTTCTCCGCTGCCCACCAGTGGGTATTTGGTGGGTTCCAGAATGTCTTAAGCTCCACGCATTCTAGAAGAAATGATAGAGGAAGGCACAGATAGCTTGGTCTTGGTCTGAAATAATCCTGGATGGTTAAATTGTTGTCCTTCTGGGTAGAAGGCTGGAGTAATGTGAAAACATCATAGGGTATGGGGGGGCTGTAGTGGGAAGGTAGGAGGAGGGTGCCTCGGGGATCAGAAAGTAGGACACATTTGGATTAAAAGGCACAAGGAAAGGATCTGGGGACCTGGAGAAGAGCTAGTCTTATATTTTTCTTTTGGAACAGAATGGTCTTATCACTTAAAACCCTATGATGTCATCCCTAGGTGGGTTGTTGCTTCAGTTTGCTCAATGAGGTGCTGAGAATAATGAAATTATGAAACTTATTAGAGCTGATGATTTTGGTAAATCAGAAATTGAGATCATTCCCATTCAGGGCCACCGGGGTGGCTCAGTTGGTTAAGCACCTGCCTTTGGCTCAGGTCATGATCTCGGGGTTCTGGGACCAAGCCCCACATTAGGCTCCCTGCTCAGCAGGGAGTCTGCTTCTTCCTCTCCTTCTGCTCCTCCCTCCTGCCCGTGTGTGAGTGCTCTCTCTTTCTCTCTCCCTCTCTAATAAATAAGTAAAATCCTGAAAAAAAAGTAAGTGATCTGATTTGTGACTCGTTTAAATGAATGTTCAAGATGCCTAGGAGCTACCTAGGAACTTAAAACCTGCACTTAAATTCCATCATAGTCTGTTTGGGCGGCTCTAAGGAAAATACCATGGGCTGGGCGGCTTAAGCAATAAGCATTTACTGCTCACAGTCCTGGAGGCTGGGACGTCCAGACCCGGGGCGCCGGGAGATTGATCTCGTGTCTGGTGCACACCCACTTCCTGACAGACAGACAGCCGTCTTCTTGCTGTGCCCTCACATGGTGGGGGGCTGTGACGGAGCTCAGTGGGGTCTCTTTACAAGGACACTAATCCCATTCATGGGGGCTCCACCCTCATGACCCCCTCCCCTCCAGCCATCCCACTGGGGGTTAGGATTTCAACCTGTGGAGGTGGGGACAACACAGACATTTCATGGCAGACAGCAAATTGGCAAATCGTGTCACCTTGATCTCCTGTAATTCATCCACAGCTGTGAAAGCTTGGTCTCAGACGGCCGTGTATCACGGATACTGATGTATATTTTCACTTTTCTGTTCTCAAGGCCATGCTATTTAAGTAACAGCAACGACAGTAAGCGCTGATCAAGGGTTTCATGACACAGAAGTATCCTTTTTGAGCCCGATTCCTGAAATAGAAGCAGAACAGATTTTCATGAACACGGCCACCCCGAAGTCTGGATCTTTTGCGCAAATAGTCAGTTTGTCTTGGGAACGGAAAACGTAAAGCTTCATCGGGTAAATGTGGGGCGTGACCACAAAAAGCCTTTAATGAGGGGCTGATGGTGTGTTGTGGGGACATGTTGGTGCTCACGTTCCTCACTTCCCATCCTTGTGGACTGTCTGTTTCAGTCCGACCGTCGACCCTGCTTAACAACGTCAGGCGGGACTGTTGTGCTGAGGGAACCCCGAGTGGAGACGCCTGACCTCAGTCGAGAAAACACACAGTCATGGAAAGAGCAGGAAAATGACGTTCTCTAGCTGTAGCCAGATTAGGACGTGCAATGAAGGTGAAGTTCGCTAATGGGACATCAATGGGGAAACCCTTTCCAAATCATCTCAGTGAGTTTATACTCAGCTTTCTTCTTCATGCCTCCAGGTGCAATTTGATAGGTATTTGATACTTTGATTTTCTCAGGCAAGATGGCAGCGTCCAGATGATTCCATTTTGGCCATGGGTGGTTGGCTCCTAGGTGTTTCAGCTCATCATCACATTTCATTTCAGGTACTAAATCCGGGACTAACTCAGTCCAAAGTATCCATTACCTAGGGGAATTTTCATAAAGCCCCTTTTGGGTTCTTTAATTCCAGTGTTGGCCAGAAATGAATTTATTTAGCTAGGAATGCTAAATATAGCAGCTTAGTATTAGGTGACAGACATCAGAAGCAGTTTGCTTTGAGATTATTGGCTGTTTATTATAATCAGGGAAGTAATGAGAGAAACTCTAAGAGATGTCTCAAGGAAGATTTCCTTGTGGGTTTTCTTTTTCTTCTCCACATGCAGGTATAGGAAGATCGCTTTGCACAGCCCGATACCCAGTGTTTCAAATTATTTTTTCAGGGCAGAGTTTCAGGCAAAGATATCATTTCATGGACTTTGAATCTCCAGACTTTCTTTTCTGGACCCATCTCCTGTTGGTGGGCCTAAGAATCAGATCCTACCTTTTCTCCACTTCTAACTGTGTTTAAACACTGAGACAAGAGGTACAAGGAAATGGTGGTCACTGTTTTAAGTATGACCTTTCCCAGAGATATTTGCATTTTAGTGGGGAACCAGACATCAAGCCAAAGGAATGCAGTTCTAATGGTGTAATTTTAAATATTATTAACAAATGCGCCAGGAGGTAAGTTTTGGCAGTAGGGCCAGCTGACTGTCCCTGAAACCACTCCAAAACTATTTGCCAAGCTAATCTTAAATTAAAATAAAGTACAGTATTTGCAAAATTTATGATGGCTCAAAAAATTACAGTGGCTCCCAGTTCATGTGGTTCACAGAGCAATTACAGAGCCATATTTTGTAGGTCAGACTTGGCTTTATATGTTCAATCTCATTTTTCCTCCTGAGGAGTGTCAAAGTCCAGGAATTCCACTTTTAAAAAATCATAATCAAATTAATTCAACTGCAAAGCCTTAAAGTAAAACTATACACAAGAAACAAAAGTTCACTGTCAGATTATGTTTTTCAACTAGGGATTCAGAAAATACAGATATCCTCATGAAGGCCATTCTAATAATTTGCAACTTTGTCTTCATGGTGGATTGAAGCAACGAACAATTCGCGTCTTTAAAGCCTGATGCCAGTTTTTCAAAGAAGTCCACAAATATTTGAAATCCACAGATTTATTAAAAGGAAACAGCCTTTCTCATGGAAGTTAGGTAGGCTCCAGTGCTGGCTTCACACTCAGGGGCTGGGACGGTGCCTTTGCCAATGGAAACACAAACTTCTGGAAGCCTCTTCAAACGGCAGTGATAAGATTTATTGTTAGTGTGCACACTTTCCTTCTCTTTGTTCACGATGCATTTGTGAAACAGACCCTTGTGGAGGAAATGTGAAGAAAAAAAAAAGTCAGTAAAAAGGGGGAAAAAAGATGAGAAGACTCATATTGTTCTTAAATTCAGCATTTTATTGATCCACTATCGCAGCATTGCCTGTGTGACTTTGGATTTTATCTAGCAGTCACTGGCTGACTACTTACTACGTGTTTCGCATTCAGGCCCAATACTGAGGATAAAGAAACAACCCCAAAAGACCTCTGCTTTCGGATTTAGAGTCTGGTGGAGAAGAGAGGCGGGTACCTCAGCACCGGACAGTGTGGCCGATATGACTGTATTCCCAGGAGCCAGGGGAGAGGGCACAGATCCTTTTTGGGCTGAGGTCAGAGGTCATTCTCACAACGCATCTGAGCACGCCTGCTCGATGAGGCGTAAGCTCCAATGAAGGCAAGGATGTGTCTTTCACCTTTGGCATCTTCGTAGATGCTCAAATCACATCCACGGACCGACTGGCTAAGAAGAATGAGTCTGCTTCTCCCTCTCCCTCTGCCTCTCCCCCTGCTCATGCTCTCTCTCTGTCAAATAACAAACAAATAAATAAATGTCTCAAATAAATAAATCCTTTAAAAAAAGAGAGAGAGAGAGAGCACGACTTTGTGTGGACAACCGTTTTGAGAAGTCTGGCTGTGAAGGGAAGAGAGCAAAGACAGCACCTTGAGAAGGAGATGAGATCAAGGTTCTTGCATTTTTGAGGTGGGAGCTATTTAGAGTATATTTGAGTTTGGTGTATGGCATTATTGGGCAAACATGGGTCACATGGGTCAAGGAATGAATGGATGGATTAGCTGAGCTTTGAGGGCTAAGTAGGAAGTGGGTGGGAGGATGAGATGAGAAAGGACTTTCCAGGGAGAGAACACACAAGAGTAAGTTACTGACACCTGATACGATGTAGGTGATTCCATCCACCAGAATTACTCATTTGTTTATTTTGCTCTAGCGCTGCACGTACTTTTGGTGCCCTGAACATGATTCTTATAAACCTAACAGCCACAGCGTGTTTGCAATAGGGAAAACACGTAAAATAATAATATAGTTTCAACGTTTCCAGTGTCAGCTTCGATCCAAATAATAGCTCACAGCATCTTAAGTATTTGTAAGACACATTCGCCCACGCGCTTGGTGTTCACAAAGAAGTCTTCCTGCGTGTTGTCTTAGTTAAGCTGTGAAACAAATATGGGGCAAAGAATGAGACATGCCTTCGTTTAGGTCCCTGTAAAGCAGAAGTTGAAGCGAGCCCTTGGGTGCCCATAGTTCAGTAGTGGACACCAGGAATCTGAGGTCAGCGAGCATGCTGTGGGCGGCCACAGAGAAATGCCACACGGACCCACTTCTGAGGTGTCCTACCTGAGACGGGGAGGCTGGGCATTTATCCAAAGACTCTTGTCCCTCGTAACTTCAGGGCTGCCCGGGAGGAGACTGGGGTCGGGAGGAATCTCCCTCCCTGCCTTTTAGTCTGGGCTGGTGCCTGAACAGAGTGGTGTCCAGTGTCCTCAGAGAAAACCTGGAGGCAAAGAGGCTGCAGATACCCAGTCTGGGACCCAAGGGGGACACTTTCAGTGGGCCTGGAACAGTCCATCGCAGCTGCCTTGAAGTCAGAGTCCAGGTATCTTCAGCCACAATTTCAAGTTGAGGAGACTGATGCTCAAAAGAACCATGACTTTGTCAAGACCACACAGAGAGACAGGGTTCAAACATAGGCCACCTCGCTGCAAATGCTACATTCTCTTCAAAGTTATTGCCGAGACTGCCCGTGGGTCAATGTACATTCGGTACGGTTGCCAATGATCGCGACTGTCCCCCCAAAACATCATAATAGTGTGGTGGGCTTGATAAATCGCTCCAGACTAGATCATATGATGTGTGGAATCTAAAACAGAATCTACCAGCATTTTGGCAGAAATCCATGTGTAAGTGTGAACCTATTTTCCTCTCCTTTTCCCGCTTTCTCTTTTGAAAGGCCTGGAGCTCCCTGATGGCCTCACCTCAGCTCGAGACTGAGAAAGCTCTTTTTCTGAGACTCACGCATCCGTGGAGAGCCTGTTGTCAAAGGGACCATTCCATTTGCCTGGTTCTTTTTGGCGGTGTCTCAGCAAAAAATCTGACTTTCCAGAGATATCTTGCCTGATTCCCAGTGTGAAGGGGTTTGTAGCTTTCGAACAGACCGGCAAACCTATTTCTCAAGCCCACCGGGTTTGTATACTAAGGGTCCTTTGGGATTTTGGGAGGGCCAGCCGTCCTGAGCATGTGCGGTGGTTGCTATTCCAAATGAAAGAACTAGTTTGTTTGTGTTTTAATTATCTCTTCTTACAAGATCTACCCAGCAGTATTGCTCCACATGGCTTGAAAGAATTTAATTAAACAAACAAACAAAAAAAGCCCCTGCTTTTGTTGTTGTTGTTTTGTCGTTCGTTTCTGGAATGAAATCAGACTCTGATTGTGCCAGTAAGGGAGATATTTTTTTTTTCTTTATTCTCATAAAGAAACTGCCATTAAAAGTAAGGACATAAACACCTATGAGCACAATACATTTATTATTATTATTTTTTGGATTATCTGGAAAGTCTCCCTCTCTTCAATGGGCCAGAAGAGCACAACTCCAAAGAGATGAGGACCCTGGCTTTCCATGGAAAGGTCTAGAACTCTGCAGGCTAACCGAAGTTGAATTTGACTTAGAGGGAACTTGAAGGTATTCTTAATGCTCCAGAAAGGCTACACAGTCATAACAGAAGATGGGTGGATAGCACAAATTATTGGCTCTGGAAGTAGTCTTGAGACCATCTGGTCTACCTGTTTAGAGGTTCAAGAACAAGATGGACCAAGAGGAGTCAAGTAGACAAGTTCAGTTCCTCTGCAACCAGTGGCATGAGACTTCCTTAACAAACAATCACGCCATTTTCTTCATAAAGGTAATACTTCATCAAGGTCTACTGTAGAAAAATTATCAACTAGAGATAAGCAACACATGAGGTCCCCCAAACATTCACATGTTATCATCCAAATACCTAGAAGATCTCCCCGTCAGACTGTTTCTGCTTTTTGTCTCATTCTCTCCTTTATCGCTTCCTCTCGCTCCTTCCGAGCCTCAGTGAGGAAGAGAGAGCCGACGAACAGGAAGGTGTACCTGTCACTCATAAGCAGTTTCGGGTAAGATGTTTGTCACAGAGGATGCATGAAAGTCCTGATTTTTAAGAAAATCCAACACATTATGAACCCAGTCTGTGTGCAACCCGCCACTTGGGATCATTGTAGGCATGAAAAAATGGATACAAAATTGTACTTGCCTACCCTCGAGGCACTTAAAATCTCATTGATTACATTAGCAAAACACTGTCTATTTTTAAAACATGAATTTCTTTTGAGATACTGCTCATATTTGAGAAACAAGAGACGCAGTTGGTGAGACACACAAATTAACCTTCGTTTCAGTTTCAAATTCTACATTGTAAAGGGTTGGGTGGTATTCAAGAGTCAGAAAAAAGCACGAAGCTTGTTCTTAGGTATTTCTCTTAGTCACTCATTTCTTATGCCATCTTTCCTGCATCACTCCCCTCCAGATGCCCACATAAGGGTGATCATTTCTTTATGCTAATAGATTTTTTTTTTCTACATTGAGGAAATGTGCAGGCTACTTATTCGTAGAGCTTTGAGAACAGATAAAAATACACTTCATATACTCATGAATTCCTTCATTTGCCTGACATTTATTGAATATCTACAATGCGTTTCAGATGCTAGATAGTTGGTGTTTTGCAGGACGCAAGACAACAAAGCTCTGGTCTCACGGAGCTTCTACATTATGAACATTCTGTACGTTGTATAGAAAAATAGAAAAATTCGTTAAAGTTCTTCATTACAGGAGAAGTATATATACCATTGGCCTTTGTGATCCTTTTTGAAGAGTGCTTTTTAAAAAGTTTTATTTCATTTCCATAAAGTGTTGTATCAGTTTCAGGTATATAATTCAGAGATTCAACACTTCTGTACAGGACCCGGTGCTCATCGGGACGAGTGCCCTCCTTCATCCCCATCACCTGTTTCCCTCGTCCCCCCACTCACTTCCTCTCCGTTGTTTGTTCTCTAGAGTTAAGAATCTGTGTCTTGGTTTGCCTCGCTCTCCTTTTTCCCTCATTTGCTTGTTTGTTTCTTAAATGCCACATGTGCGTGAAGTCATATGGTAATTGTCTTCCTTTGACTCAGTTATTTCACTTAGCATAACACTCTCTAGCTCCATCCACACGGTTGCAAATGGTAAGATTTCATTCTTTTTTTATAGCTGAATAATATTCCATTGCAAAGGTACACCACAGCAAAGAGCGCTTTTGAAATGCCTTCCCGTTGCACCCGTATGGTTGCCCAAATTCCACTAGCTTTTCCTTGAAAAGCTGTCCTTGAGACAGGCAACTGGCTATGATTTGGCAGCTCCTGTCGAAAAGGAAAAACCTAGTGGATGCTGTCTGATCTTATAGGTGACTCAAGACCACTCGAGTGGGCAGCAGGTAAGCTTTGACTGAAGGACGGTGTCAGGTGACAAGGAAGGTGACAGGAGATGGCGTAGAGTCAGAGCCGTGATTTGGGATGACAGGCTGAGGGGAGAGTGTGGAGGGGGCAGACAGAGGGCGATGAACTCTAAGGAGGAGGGCACCAAAGATGAATGTACACGCCCACCACTTTGTTTTAGGTTGACCTTGACCCCCCAACCTCCGCCCCCCAACACCTTTCTGTCAGACCTCCGAGTCATTGCTCTTCTAGAGGGCAGAGGGGTGGGTTGCCGGTCACATAGCAGAAACCACTGCCGCCTGGTTGACCTAAAGCTACAGCTGGAAGAATAATGTGACAGACCTATTACTGTATGTGACAAGATCGCCTCTGCCTTGTTCTTAAAAGAAATGTTAAAATCCTGACTCATTTTGCAATTTCCCAGAATGATCCCATTTAGATTTTTTTTTTTTTGCTCTAATTATTTAACTTATCATCTCAGCATTGCATTTTTTGCTTTGACTGTGGGATAGTCTTGAAGTATAAAATAACAAAAGTCGGTGGGATGTCCTTTTCTGCACTTAGAAAGGTCAATCACCTGCAGCTTTTTAAAATTCGAAGAAACCAAACACGGACCTCAGATGACTATCCCACGTTCCAAATTTGAAGCTGAAGAATTATTTTCTTTTCCAGGGTGTACACACCCCTGGAAGCACGGGTTTATAATTGAAATGTTGACACAACCTTAAAGTATCACAGCATGAACGGTGTTGTTCTAATAAATCTCGTCCCTAATCCTTGGAGAGAACCTAAAGCAGAGATTCACTTTCTGTATCAGGTTTCATTTACTGAAAGGCTTCTGAAGATAAAGCTCATAAACTATGAAGGGACAGATACAATGTGGGCTAAGGGGTTACAGGGCTGGAGAAAGCTCTGTAATTCTCAGAAATGGGAAACAGATGTTGTTTGACATTTTGAAGCTCTGTTTCCTTCTCTTCTATGCAGTTTTCTGCTATCCTGGTTTTCAAAGCCAAGACGTATTACTGTAAATGAGAATTGCTCTGCAATGAGTTTCTTGCACAGAGAACAGAGGGACCCAATATTAAGACTAATTTTTATTTAATATAGGGTCTTTTCACATAATGGAATCACAAATGGCGTTTGGAAACTGAATGGCATTGGTGCAGTTTATCATGGAACCTTGGGAATTAAATAACACCTCCTGAAACGGAGTACATATAATTGGAAAGAAAGGCTGCCTGAGCCTGGCATTCTCCTAGTATTAACTGTTGTGGCTGGGGGGAACTGCCCTGATTTGCACTAACTTCTGGTGACTTCTAGACAGATGAACACCTGCAGCCTTATCCTGGCAGGTGCAAGGGAGAATCAGGAGTTGGCATTACATCTGTGAACGGAGTGAGGAGGAGGAGGAGGGCAGAGTGGGGTAATAGTACAGGGAAGGAGCTTGAGGGGAGGCAGGATCCAAGCTGCAACGGTGCTGCCCCAAATGGGAACTATGAGAGTTGGGGAGCCTTTGCCGATCAGTAGGAACCAAACCGAGGGCAGCCACTGAGTGAGCAGGCAAATCAGGGACAGCACTGGGTTTTACAAGCTATGGAGAGTAAACCTCTTTTCCACCCATCTAATTTCTACCTCCGCTACCAGTCATCATGTCTGTTTCAGCTTATTGTGACATCAAGCTTGGGTGCGCCTGGCTGGCTCAGTCGATGGAGCGTGTGGCTCTTGATCTCAGGGTCGTGAGTTCGAGCCCCATGTTGGATGTAGAGCTTACTTAAAAATAAAATAAAAATTAAAAACAGACAAACAAACAAAACCAATGTAAAGCACGAACAGTTGCTATGGTGGCTCTTTTGGTGGGCTGGGGAGATTTGTGGGTCCAGAGGGGTGTCAGATCGGAGAGAAAGTTAACCAGATAGACTGAACCATATGAGGTGTTGGCGCCACTACTGGATGCTTTCCCATGGCTATGGAACCATATTGATGTAAAAAGTGTGAATTTTCTGTGTCTTATAAAGTTGAGTGTGTGCAGCAATATTTACTACTTAGGGGACTAAATTAAACCAAAGCAACAATATAAGCAATGGTAAATATTTTATAGATTGATGTAGCTAAATATTTTGCTAAAGCTACTGTGACAGGTGTATTAACAAAAAAAAAAAAAAGAAAGAAAAAATGGCTTTTGGGGAGTAGGGGAGAGAGGCAGGATGCCAAATTTTCGTTTGGCAATGAAAGAAAGGCTATTGAAATACTGAAGCTCAGCTAGAGAGTCTCACTTCCTTCCTGAAATTTCTCCAGATGCCCGGCCCACCACAGCTTGTCTTTCCCATATTCTTGTCCAAATCGTCCACTTGGTGATTGGATGCTCCTGAAATCAAGCACAAAACAAAGCAAAAATCAAAAAGAACAAAACATATTGAATAAAACAAGTAAAAAAAAAAACCACCTCCAAATGATAACAATAAAATGTAAATATTGGCAATTTACCTCAGAGATGTTGATTTGGATAAATTAGCAACTGACCCTCAAGGTTTAAATGTTACGAACACAGATATGCTAATGTCTGAGTACATTAACTCTAGGATCATTTTTTCAGTTCTTATCATCATTTAACCCAAAGTGATTAAATTTCCTTGGAGATGGAGAGCTAATGTTCTGATAGAACTCTGCTTCTTGAAAACCTTCTTTTTTGGTTCTTTATTGTGCTATCATGTTTGGCTTTTGGTCCTTTATACTGGTAGGACTTTTTTCTGGGCCGGTTTCCTGAATACACAGTGAGTTCTAGACACTGGGATTTGTTGGATCTTCTGTTTATTCAAGAACAGTGTCTTTGTGTAATATAATATAATATTTGGCCAGCTTTTCTGCTCTGCTCTTTCTGGTTTGCTTAGGCTGATTTACCGTCTGCATGCTGAACTTTTTTGATGGTCACCTTCTGTTGATCTATTTAAAAATTCTTATTATAAGATTAGGAAATACTTATGATAAAAAATACCATTTAGTATGGTCATGTGTATAAAGTAAAAGTACTCTCCTCCTTCCCGAAGGCTTTGAATTTATGTTCAAGTATATTTATAAGAGAAGCCAAATATTTTTTTTACGATTTTATTGATTTATTTGAGAGAGAGAGAGCGAGCAGGGGGAAGGGCAGAGGGAAAGCGAGAGAAAGAATCTCAAGTAGATTCCCAGCGCGGGGCTCAATCTCATAACCCCGAGATCATGACCTGAGCCAAAACCAAGAGTCAGACGCTTAATCAACTGAGCCACCCAGGTACTCTTGGAAGCCAAATTTAAAACTAATATCGTATTTAGTGCATATATGAAAACATGTCTTTACAGATATCATCTTTAATACAGTGTTATATTTATTTCTCTAAAATTACACATGTTCTTACTAAAGCTACCCAATGCAACAATAATCTCATGGTTTCTCTTCCTCTAAGATCTTTGTATTTCTTTAAATCCATCCTACTCCCCACTTGTGTGAATTTGAGTAACTCCATCCGCTTGGCCTCAGAGTCTCCAACTGTAAAATGAATGTCTTTTCAGTCTCTGCTGAAAAGCAGTATGAGAACGATCTTAGGGCCTAAGAATTTTATGTCTTATGATTGCCATTACCTGCCCCCTCATGCCTTGTACATAAGTCAATATAGATAATTATTTGTTCTTGATATTCATGATATTTGTCATGATTCCTCAATGGATCTAGAAAAACACAGTATATGTGAGCTTCCCATTTAAGCCAAATGCATCATGGAAATCAATGGCCTAGGAAAGCCTGTAGCATGTATCAGATATTTAGAGGTACAGCCTGTGTTTCTCAAGGCAGTCAGCTTACTTCTGTGGAAGTACAATGGCAGTAACGTGCTTTAGGCTGCAAAGCAGAGCAAATAAGCGTAGTCATGTTATTGCCATCTCCTCTACAAAGGAAACGAAAGCCTTTATCTTCATGGCACAAAAACACATGTAGCCTAGCAAGAGCTTTGCAAGATGAGCATTTCAACACTGCTCACAGAGGGGCATGGGCCTTGCCCTTCCTCATGCTGTTATCCTTGTCATCAGATTTCTGTCGGTTTCTATGGGCTGGTAATGCTGCCTCCAGTCTGGTGAGAATTAAGGAATAAGGAAGATCTTACTCTTCCGAGGGGCAGAAGGGGACCTCTGCAGGGACCACTCTTGACAAGTTGGGAGAGGGTAGAGAAACAACTGAGATTAGGTCCAGACCTAGAAGAGAATCTAAAAGCTTCTACCACCATTTATGCACCAAGAAACCCTGCAAATCACATGGAAGTGTGCACCATGGCATTATATTGGCTTCCTTATTAAGCTGTGAATGAGTGCCCATGCCTTTATGCGTGTGTGTCCAAGATTTGTTAGCACATCCCCAGAGTTTTGAGGGAGCAATCACTCTTTATATTCTGACCTGAGAAGTGCATCTTCCTGGTGGAGGTAGGTTTCTAATTTTCTGCATCCATTCAACTCAACGCTCGTTGCAGGTATCGATGTGGAAAGCACACAATGGTCCTGCAGATAGACTTCTGACCCCTAAGAAGCAAGGGACTCGTCCAAGTTCCACAGTCACCCGTGTGGACCTGGACAAGCAAACTCATCTCTCTGGGTCTACGTCTACAAAGTTAAAACGTGGGTTCATGAACGACAAGGTCCTTGCTAGCCCTAAAATTCTTGGTTGTCATTTTCTACCATGAGAATAACATTGAGTCCTTCCCAGCTCCCCTCCCCACCCCCACCCTCCACAACTGCTGCTGTGCATGGGATGGATAGACAGTCCCTCAGAGGGAGGATTATTGAAGGGCTCCGGGCTCTGTGGCGACTTGTCTCAAGGAGCGTTATGCAAGGTTCAATAGGAATTGTAGTGCTTTTACCCATACGCTACCTCTCATGCCAGAAGATGCTCTTGCTCCAAGAAAGCCCCATGGTTTGCTCCTTCACCTCCTCCAGCTTGTTGTGCAAACGTCACTTCTGGAGAACTCATTTCTAACCACCCTATATTGCTTGAAAGCCAACCTCACCGCAGCTCTTCCTACTCCTGTCCTGCATTTTGTTTTTGTTTTTCCTCCCTAGAACCATCACTGTCCGAAATACTGTATCAGCCAGGATCAGGTCAAGAGACGGACACCGCATAATTCAATGAACAGAGTTTAATATAAAAGAGTCCTAATCAAGTATTAGAGAAGTGAAAAGGCTCCTCCTCCCCCCAATAAAGCTTTCACAGAAGTCGTTACTGTAATAAGCAGCTAGGGTTATGTTTAGAAGAATTATGTCTTCCCCAAAATTTATAGATTGAAGTCTTGAACCCTAGGACTTCAAAACGTGGTCATATTTGGAGATAGGGCCCTTAAAGAGATAATTAAGTTACAGTGAGTTCATTGGGGTGGGCCCCCATCTCATAGGACTGGTGTCCTGATAAGAAGAGAAGGTTAGGACACAAACAGAGGGAAGACCACGTAATGGCCCAGGGAGAGTGTGGGCAGTTGCGAAACAAGGAGAGCAGCCTCTGGAGAAATAGCCCTGTCTTCATCTCAATCTCTGACTTCTAGCCTTGAGAGCTGAGAAAATAAATGTCTGCTGTTTAAGGCTTCCAGTGGGTGGTATTTGTTACGGCAGCCCTAATGGACTAATGCAGGCTGGGGAAACACTGGGAGGAGGCCAGAATTATTAAAATTCAAAGGCTGGTAGAAGTGGCTTTCTGAGCTGGAATTTTAGCCTCTGAAGTAGGGGCGCTCCCTGTCTGGGGTGAGGATCTCTGAGGGGGTCCAGTGAAGCTAGTTCTTGCAGTGTAGAAAATGGAAAATTGGAATCACCTGCAGCTTCTGCAATCAGCTGTTGTTGACAGGTGTTGAGCAGATGTTGGGGTGCTGCTGACAGAAGAAGCAAATGAGAAGAAGCAGGTGCCTTCAGCCTCCCCAACCATTGCAGTCTCCCTCCAGCGCCCTCTGTTGGCAGAACCTAAAAGAGCCTCCCGTCAAGCCAACATGGCAGCCACATGGTCCCAGCCCCGCCATCAGAATGGCCATAACTTAATAAACAGTTTCTTCCAACTCTCTTCTCTGTGTCCCCTTCTAGAGAATAAGCTCCATAAGGACAGGAATTTTGCTTTGTTTACTTCTGGATCCCAAAGACTGAGAAGAAACTGGAACGTTTTAAGTGCCTAATAAATACCAAATGAATGAATGTGTCCTATAAATTTTGGAAGCAACATTTTACTCATGAGAAAACAGAGGCCTAAAGAAGCTAAATAATTTTGAAACTCAGTAAGGATTTTATAGGCACAACAGTATTTCCATCAGTCAAATAAGTGAGGATCACAAGACACGGCAGCCTGGACCCTACAGACATTTTGGAGCCCTTGAGTTCTTCTGCCTGTTGTTTTGATGGGTCTTTGTGTCAGTCGCCGAGCTGATGTTTCTCCTGAGTCAGAACAGGAGAAATGATAGTTTTGGCTGAGAAGAACTGGTTGGCAAGGGTGCAAGAAAATGTGAGGATGTTAGTGAGTATTTTGGGTGATGTCCTAAGTAAATGCTGTTCAGATTATCCCTGTAAGGTAAGGCTTAGGATGTCCGTTTGAAAAGAGGACTCAAGATAAGTTCAAGGCATTTACTCACTGCTTTCAGCAAATGAGTGGATCTGGCAGATATCTAAATACCTACTTGTGTATCCAAGTGTGGAGTACCAGCTCCTGATAATTTCCCTTTAGGCTAATCCCATTAGACAACTAACAATGACTCTACTATAAGATGTGGTTTTTGTTTTGAGGAAGATAACTTCTGATTGCAAGTGTCCTATCCATCTTCTTTTATCTTCCCCTTTCCCTTATCCATTCTCTTCTGATTAACGTATCTATAGCATTTCAATGATTGGATATTAATTGAAGAGTTCCAGATTTATTGTATGAGCATTATATTCTATTTTGATACAAGTAACCTAAACCAATGCAAATAACCTAAATTAACAATGGCTCAGGTTCAAGTTTCTATTTCACAAAACAGGAATCTGGAGGTGGGTAGTCCAGAGTTCGTATGGAGCCTTGATAGATTTCTGGTTCTCAGGCCTGTTTTCTCTCCTTTCCCCTCTCTTATCATCCCTAACAGATACATTTCCTAATGTGGCTCCTGAAATATGACCAACAGGTTTCTGTTGTTGCCTGGAGAAGGAGAAAGACAGGTGGGCCAAAGGATGCATTCTATAGTCAGGTAGCTTTAAACAGCATCCTGGAAACTCCAGAACTCTGCTTTATATTTCGTTGGCCAGACATTAGTACCAAGGCCATATCTAGCTGCAAAGGAGGCTGGAAATGCAATGTTATCTGGGTACCATGTCAAAATAAATAAAACTGAGACTCAGTTACTAACATAAAAAAAATAGGTGGAAATTAGCAATATCTATGACACAGACATTTATCTATGCACTGCCTTACTCTGCCAAGTCTTGCACATGTTCTTAGCCCTTTCTGGTCCCTAGGATGACTTGATTATCTGGATATTAAAAAAGCAAATATTTGGAAGGAAAGAGGACAAAGGAGCTTGCAGGGCTCAATACTCAAAAGACCAAAGTAAACTTACGAAGCCTCTTGAGATAGGAGTAGTGATAAAAATATAGGTAACATTTAGTGAAGTCTTATCATGTGCCAAGATTTATGCCAAGGTGTCTTATATGTATTTAATACTCAAAATAAACCTATAAGGCAGTTCTTATTATTATTATCCCCATTTTACACCTCAGGAGACAGTCCCAGAGAGATTTGGTGGCTTATCTGATCTTACCTGGCCAAGGATGGTGGAGATGGAATTTAGTTTTGGGACTCACTACTTCCAAAGACCGACTTCAACTTCTATGTCCCTCAGCCTCTTGTGAGGACGATAAGAGGACAGTAAGGTCATGAGGGGAAAGGTCTGTGTGGAAGTGCTAAGAAATAGTTTCTTCCTCTAACGCTTCCATGAGTGTTATGAATGGAGACAGCCATGTTTGCCCAGGGACTTGGACTCTTCAACAGACCTGACCCCTAAAATGCATCATGACCATTCCTTTCCTTGGACTCTCTAGTTGGACTGGAGGAACTGAGCTGTGCAGGAACAGAATTGGAAGATTTCACGGAGTAGTAGACACTTCCATCGGAGCATGGGATTGGAATGTGTGCCATTCTGGCCCCAGGATTGCCCCGAACTCAGGACTCTCCCTGGCTCCGGCTCCTGTGAGTTGTGGCTGGGAACTTGACCTTTGTGGCCTCAAAGAGCCTCCGTCAGGCTTGCAGTAGAACTCTTCTCACTCAAGTTCACTTAGGTGTCCTTCTGATTTTTACAGCCAAAAGGACCACAACTGTTACACACAGCTGCACTGAGAATATATTTATTTTAGAGTGGAATGACGAGCAGCATGGACTCAGCAGCCAGACTGCTCAGGTTCGAATCCAGCCTCACTGCTTATGAGCTGTGTGGCCGTCAGCAGATGGCTTTCTTTCTCTGGACCTCAATTTCTTTCGACAATGAGGCGTGGCACACCGTTGATACTATATATGCGTTTAGTAGTAGTATTATTCTTTCTGTGTTACGTTTCATGAAAAAAAAAAATACTCTGCCTCTGATCATCACAAAACACAAGGCAATAGTATCGATAAGATAATAATAATGGCCACTATCTATGGGTAGTTCACTCTGAGCCAGAGATGGTTCAACATTTTATGCAAATTAGTTCATGACTACTCCCGGCAACCTTAGGAGACAGATGCTATCATCTCCGTTTTTCAAATAAGGAATGGAGGCCCAAAGAGAAGAAATAAGCTGTCCATGATCTCAAGTCAGAGAACAATTCAGGCTTCATAACTCGGTCTCTTCTGAAATCTGTGTCCCTGCCCCGGACGGCCAGCTCACCGCTGTGTGAAGTGGGCTGGGGAACACTGTCTGGATCTTTTTTTTTTTTAAAGATTTTTTTTTTATTTATTTGACAGAGAGAAACACAGAGAGAGAGGGAACACAAGCAGAGGGAATGGTAGCGGGAGAAGCAGGCTTCCTGCCGAGCAGGGAGCCCGATGCGGGGCTCGATCCGAGGACCCTGGGATCATGACCTGAGCCGAAGGCAGTTGCTTAATGACTGAGCCACCCAGGCGCTCCTGGGATCTTTTTATTTCCTCATGAGATACGCCACGGATTTCTCAAATGTCTTGCATTTGTAGAGTCCTTTTTTTTATTTTTTCATTACGAAATGACTTTAACATGAATTACTTCATTTTCTTTTGTATATCCTGGAGTTCAGAGCATGTGAGTCTTTTGAGTAGTTAAGAAAGATTCGCTCAAGGCTTAGTTAGTATCTATGAGGCCTCTTTTCTCCCTTCGCTCTGACCAGCAAATGGGTCATTTTGTTGGAGCGCTGAGCACGCAACTTTCAGGTGACGGGCTGCGGATGAGTCTGAGGCCAGTGGGGGCAGCGTGTGGGGAAGTGGGGGGACGTGAATGATAGGAAAAAAAGGCAATCAATGTTCAAACAATAGCTCACCAGCAGCAAAAGAAACCCCCCATGAATTTCCGAACCATTCTCTGTGTGGCAGGAGCCGGAGAGACTGCAAGTGGAAGCTGTCTCGTGTCTTTTAAATCTATCCTGGCAAATTAGCTATTTTATGCTTTCAAATGCGCTCGGGCAGCTTGTGGCTGCAGTGACTGACAGGCGGGGATGTGTGGACCCCGATGGAATAATGGTCTAAGGGAAGAGAAAAGAAAACACTCTGATTAGATGACATTGAAGGCTTTACTTGTCCTATTCACAATGTGAAATTATGAGGCTGCCATCCTGACTCGATCTATTAAAAAGGGCTGAAACAGGTCTGGGGGTGACAATACAGGTTCTTAGATGGATGAGTCTCACGTAGAGCTGGCTTCCCTCCACCTGGCTTGGGGAGTGAGAGAAGCTAGGTCTGGGGTCAGGTTTGGACAGACACTGGGACTGTTTCCAGAGCCTGAGAAAATTTCTAGAGTCCTTTCTTTTTTTTAAGATTTTATTTATTTATTTGACAGAGAGAGAGATCACAAGTAGGCAGAGAGGTGGGCAGAGAGAGAGGGGGAAGCAGGCTCCCTGCTGAGCAGAGAGCCCAATGCAGGGCTCGATCCCAGGACCCTGAGATCATGACCTGAGCCAAAGGCAGAGGCTTTAACCCACAGAGCCCCCCAGGTGCCCCAAATTTCTGGAGTCTTAACCCCAGATCTCTCTTACTGTTTTCTTTATTGCCTGTTTTTATTTTTCATGTCCCTTTTAATTTATTTTTAAAGATTTATTTATTGATTGAAGAGAGAGGAGTAGAGAGAGGGAGAAAGAGAATCTCAAGCAGACTCCACGCTCAGTGCAGAGCCTGACGTGGGGCTCGATCCTGTGACCATGAGGTCACCACCTGAGCCACACCCAAGAGTTGGGACACTCAGCTGCCTGAGCCACCCAGAAACTCCTTCCTGTCCCCTTTAGTAGACTTAAAACTTTTTTTTTTCCATTGGATCTTAGGGGGAAATGGACATAAAGACTTAACTAGACTTGTTTCTTTACAACAAGACATGAGATTAGTGTTCTACACTTCATTACAGGTATTTCAATCTCACAGACAAAGGTTTTAAAAGTAGTGACAGAATCCTGTCCAACCTCCTCTCCCTGGACATGAAAGGTGATTAGAGAACCCAGTGCGAGAGGCGTTTTCAGTTCAGTCATATTTTGCTTCATCATCTAAGCAGTAACCGTGGTTGACTATGTAATATTTTCGTACTTCGCTATGTAACTATTTCTTCATATGGCCTTGCTAAACAGAACCTGTATTAATATACAGCTGAAATGACACTCCTAGAGCAAGGATGACGGCAAAACTTAAAATAGGATGGTTTAGGAAGTAACGCATCACAGTTTTCATTTCCTAAACTTCTAATCAAATGCATTTTAGTGTTTTTCAGACAATACCTTATAATCTTATGATCGTAGTGCATCAGGTACCAAATATATGGTAGAATGATTTTTTTTCAATATTTAGAGTTTGCTAAGCATTTTCACTTGCTAGCTCCAGAATCATCGAAGTTAGTTATCAGTCCAATCTGTATGTGAGAAATTTAACGTTGATGGAACGTACTGTCTCTTACTGTGCCACCTACTCACTCGAGCCACAGACCCAGCCGGACCCACCAGACACGTGGTCTTTCTCCACCTTCCTTTGTCGGAAACCTTAGACAAGATGCCACTCCCTCAATTTGAAATCAACTGGCAAAAACAAAGAGATTTTTTTTTATTCATAAAGGAGCTCCCATTCCTTGTGTTAATCCTTTCCCTTTTAAATCCTTTTATCTCTCTCTCTCTTGCAAAAATCACCATGGATAAGATCTTCACCTCGTGTTTCCAGCCAGAGTTCAGATTTTTATCGGCGAATCCCTTCCCCATTGCACATGGCTCCCCGGTTTCTCAATGAACATCGCCCAGCATCTCCATTGTTACCATCCCGTGGCAAGTGTGTAGAAAGAGATAAACCGTACAATTAGAGGGTATAGCTGTAATTACCTCTGCTTTCTAAACCACAGTGTGAGATCCTTATGCTACTTCCTTTTGAATGCGATAGAATTAATTGCGATTACTATGTATCATATAGCATTAACTAATAAACCCAACTAAGCTACCTAGTAATTTGGGTGTCGTTGCACAACAAAGCTGGGGGTGACTTAAAAAGCCCCATCAGCACTTATGAAATGTACAAACTGCCTTTACCACTATTGTAACCCTTCAGATTGTTGTTGTTTGCCCTCAGCTGGGGATTACAGCGCTCATAAAAGCCTGAGGGGGAGTGTGGTGTCCTCAGCCTGAGGTTCTGGAACACCTGGAACCTCATCGGGGCTCCAAGCCCCAGTGTGGCTGACTCCTCAACACAATGTCACTCACAGTGCAGTTTGCACGTATTTAGAACAAGGGCTGCAAACTGAATTTCTGTGTGCACCTCAATGGACTCGGGGCATGTGGGGGAGAGTCAGCAGGGGAGCCTGTTATACTGGAAATGTCAGGTAGTGGCGAGAATGGAAGAACTGGTTTGGAAACGTTAGATCTCCTGTTCAGCCCACTCACGCTCTGACCTATCACCCCGTTTTTTTAGAAACGTCTGGAACTAAAGTCTGAAACATTTCCCCCCCTCCTTGTAATGCACATTTGAGTTCTGGAATAATAGACAGGTATCCTTCCAACGAGATACCGTACCTGAATCTGTAAGTCGATCTACCTTGGTATCAGTCTATCTGTGTATCCATGTATCTATGTCTATGTCTATTTGTGAACTTGTGTATCTCCTTTTATATCTTTATGGGACATGCTGGCACGAATAGGTCCTGATTACTAACTTCAGCCTGGAGTTCACGGATAACAAGAGGAAACTCGAGAAGGGCCTGAGTAAGTTTGGAGCCCGAGGCTCTGTGGCTTTCCAGAAATCCTGCTGCTCCTCCTCACCACCCCTCCACCCCCACCCCCAACAGGTTGTCTGTGTGATGGCTCTTGGATTTGTCTCTCCTTGCTAGCTCAGCTCTCAATTAACCAGCGACTGGACTGTTCTCACAGCTTCATGATCAGGTCCCCCACCCCTACCCCTCTAATCCATCCCAAACCACACTCCTTATCTCCTGTTCAGACACTGCCCATCATTCCCTAAAGCGTAGCTGGGGGCCGGAAGCCCTTTGTGGATTTCCTCCTAGATCCTGCACGGCAACCTTTCTCATTTCCGTCCGATCAGGACCCTTTGCTTCAGGGCCCCTGGCGGGTTGGACTTCTGAGACATTATACAGCACCTTCCTTGCTCTGCCCCATTTCTTGCCCGAGTCTTTCCAGCTGAAATGCTCTTCCCCATCTCAGCGTTGGAGCCCAGCTTGAATGTCATTGCTGATACTAAAAAAAAAAACCTTTGATTTCCGCAAAGAGAAGTTACCGGGGACAGGCCACGTGTCCCCCAGTTGGTTGTCATTCTGTCACACCGAGGGAATCCTCTGGCTATTCTAACCACGGACTGGAAACCAGTCTCTTTATATGACATGGAAACCCTTTTTCATGGCTAAATCGGTGACGATGTTGGGTATCAAGCTTCCTTGGATGTCATTCTGGGAGAGGCACTGAGACCTGACATCTGGGCTCACTTTAGTGATGCAAATATTCTGTCAGTCTTGTGCCTTTGCACATGGTGGCCATCATCCCTGCCAGCACCCTTCCCAGTGCGGAGGGAGCCCTCGCCCTCAACATAGCTCATGGGTCACCTCGGTGTCATTCTAGCTTCCCAGGCATAGTTAGGTCTTTTACCAGTATTCACCGTGTGGCTTTGCGTTGTTTGTTGTTATTTACTTAGAGGTGCCTAGATCCTACGAAGATTTAAAGTAAATTTTTAGATATTTCCAAATTTGGGAATCTGGTACTTTTTATCCTCTAGAGATCACGCCAAGTTGTAGAGTTATTATGATTTTAATAAGGGTGTATGGACCAGTCCAAAAAGTAAGCAAAATCATAAAAGTTAGAACCAAACAGGTAAGTAGAGTTTACTTATTTGAAATTTTGCTATGCAGCTGAGGAGTCGAAGGGTTTTCTAGGCTGCTCACCATCCAACACCATTCTTTTGTTCTTAAAGGATTTAGGTGTTTTGTTTTGTTTTTTCCTGAATAAATGCTACTAATGCGTGGTTATCTTCATACGGATTTGTCTCTTTTTCTTTTAAGAGTTGATTCTTGGTCTCTTCATTGAATTGTTGCTGAACAGAAATCTGCTATCATTTTCATCTTTGATCATTCTTAATATATTGAGGTATGAGATGTAATTATTCTTCTGACTGCTTTTAAGATTTTTTCTGTATCATTGGTTTTGAACAATTTGTTAATAATGTTCTTTGGCCTGTTTTCTTCATGTGTCTGGTGCTTTGGATTTGTTGAACTTCCTGGATCTAAGGGTTTACAGTTTTTGTGAAATTTGCAATAATTTCAGCCTTTTTTTCTTTTTTTTTTCCAGATAATTCTTCCCCCTCTCCTCTCTTTTGGAGACTCCAGTGACACATGTATCTGGTTGACTGAAATTTTCCTACAGCTCAGTGATACACTCTTCTTTCTGTTTTTAAATTCTCTTTTCTCTGTGTGTTTCATTTTGAATAGTTTTTATTGTTATGTCTTTGAGTTTATTAATTTTGCTCCTAGAACATCTCATCAGTCATTAATCCCATCCAGTGAATTTTCCATTTCACACATTGATGTTTTCATCTCTAGAACTTGGATCTGGGTCTTTTTAATATTTTCTATCTTTCTCTTTAACTTTTGAACAAATGGAATATGTTTATCATAATGGTTTTAATGTCCTTGTCTGTTCATTCTAACATCTGTGTCTGTTTTGGGTGTGTTTTGATTGATGGACTTTTCCCTTTAGTATAGATCATATTTTCTCTCTCCTTTGTTTGCCTGGTGCTTTTCTTTTTCTTTTTTCTTTTTTTAAGATTTTTATTTATTTATTCATGAGAGACAGAAAGAGAGAGAGAGAGAGAGAGGCAGAGGAAGGAACAGGCTCCTCACCAAGCAGAGAGCCCGATGCAGGACTCGATCCCAGGATGCTGGGATCGCGACCTGAACTGAAGGCAGACGCTTAACCGACTGAGCCACCCAGGAACCTTGCCTGGTGCTTTTTGATTAGATGCCAGACATTGTGAAATTTACATTGGTGGGTGCTGGATTTTTAAAAAAATTTCTATAAGCATTCTTGAACTTCCTTCTAGGTTGTAGTCAAGTCATTTAGAAACAGTTTGATCGTCTGGCTGTTGCTGTTAAGATTTGTTAGGTGGGAATAATTATACCCCACTGCTGAGGACAGACCCATTTATTCCTCTCTCCAATGGCCTGTGACTCTTTAAGCTTTCCAGTCCGGCTCATGGGAACTGTCTCCAATACTAAGAGAGTGCCAAGCACTGTTGCCTCTGTTAAATTCTTTTGGATGGTTCTTTTTCTACATTGAGTTGCTTCATCACATGTGTGAGGTGATCACATCACATGCAGAGGGGATCCCCTGCAAATGTCTCTTTCTCAACAGCTCTCTGTTCTTTGATACTTTTTCCTTAGAACAGGACTGCCTTGCTCTCCCCAGAGCTGTGCCTCCATCTCCGTAACTCATGGACTCTGCTCCCCCTGAGTTGCTCTTCCCTGTCCTGTGGACTGAAAACTCTCAGGGTAGAAAGCAGGGACTCTTGGAGAGCTCATCATGTTTGCCTCTCATCTTTTGAGGATGATTGTTCTTCACTGTCTGATACACCTGATCTTACAGACCATTCTTACATATGTTTTTATCCATTTTTTTTAGTTTTGTTCTTGGTTGTTTCAGGCGGGAGGGAAATTTGGTTGTCACTATTCTGTCTTGGCTGGATTAGCTTGATTTGAAACTCTATTTCCCATGTTTCTCCTCAAAAATATGACTCAGCCCGGAATAGTCTAATTACCCACTCTTTGTCATTGTTTGTATCTTTTTAACTTTTTTGGTTGGTTTTCTCCAAGAGAATGATTGCAACTCGCTAAAGCAAGATGATTCTTCTGAATAACGAACCAATTGTTTTGCAAGTGTTTCTCTTCCTCATTTGCCAAGTATTGTCCTTTGTCACTGCAGAGTTTTAATATTGATCCGCACATGTCCTTGGCAATGCGGGCCCTGCCACATTTGCCTCCATTGTGTCTTATTGAAGCATATTATGTTTTATTGCAGATGGAAACTGTACACATTGCAGGCTAAGAAGGTTCAGACCAATATTTACAAAAGTGACAAGCTTTGGGCAACTAGAAATCATATTTCTAATATGTTGTGTTATTGGATAATGCTATGACTCTCCTATCTGTAATGGAGGGCTCATATTGGATTCTTTCTTATCTTTCTCCATCAGCTGATATCTGATGTCTAATTATGTCAACTGTATTTCTATAAGATCTTTCTCATCTGTTCTTCCCTCTGCATTTCCACTTTCCTAGTTTGGGCTCTAATAAAATGTCCTTTGACTGCTCTGATTGTCTCTCTTCCCAATTCCCTGTGCTGACCCAACAAATCATCAAACACATATTGCGGATATTCTTTGTTTCAGAAAGTGTTGATGACTGGTGTAAGATGGACCAGTAGTACTAAAGCAGAATTTAACATCTACCCTTACCCTGTTCAAAAATCCTCAGTGAATTCCTCCTTCCAAGAGAATAAAATTCAAACTCCCTTGTATGACTGTCAGAAGATCTCTCTCTCTTTCTAGAATAGAATCCATGCCTAGCACAGAGCCCAGTGTAGGGCCTGAACTCAAGACCTTGAGATCAAGACCTGAGCTGAGATCCAGAGTTAGATGCTTCATCAACTGAGTCCCTGTATGACCGTCACAGAAGCTAATGAAGCCTACATTTTTTGTTTAAAAATAGTTTTTTGTTCTTCTGTATCAAACATTCTTTTTGCTTGGGTAGACTTTGATATAATGTGCATTTATTTCTCCCCACCTTAAGTTCTGACTGAAAACCCTCTCTACCACAAAGCCTAATTTGATCACCTCTACACTGTGGGTTTATTTTCTGGTGGCCTCTCCCACTTTTCTTATTTTTATTGATGTTCCTATCTTACCTCCTTCATTGAGTATAAGACAGCTTGAGGACAGGGTTGGCATTGGCCCCATCTTTCTACTTCCCAGTGTGTTTTGTGCTTGATCGTAGGTGTTCAATAAAAGATTGAAGAATAGACGAGTAAATTAGGACAATGACTCCCGTAAATCAATTTCATCAAAACCATTCTAAATGACCAAAAAACTTCAGGAATCTTTATCTGGTGCCTATCTGGTGGGAAGAAATACAACTATGGCCCTTTGGGTTGGGCATGGGAGAATAGGGTCCTGTGATTTTTTTTTTTTTTTTTTGATGGTTTCCTTTTGGAGCAATGCAGATTATTATATTAGCAATTCAACACCAACTCACAATTGGAAAAACATCAAGTTGATTAGTATAGTGGTATTCTAGTTCTTCATAAACTTATCCTTTGAGAACTACCATTTGAGAAGCTGAGCTAAGACCAAGACAGCTTGACAACAAATGGAGACATTTGTATGGCATGTGGAAATGCAGAGCAGGTTGATTTTTCTTCTAGATAAAAATTATTAGTGGGTGCCTTGAGGACATGGAGGTGGGAAATATTGAAAATATTTTAGAAAGCTTGAAATTTCATTTGATAAACTCCCAACTCTGCCACTTTCTAGCTAGATGACCTTGAGCAAGTAACTTCACCCAAGTTTCAAATTTCTCTTCTTTACAATGGCAACAATAGCACTCCATAGTGTTGCTGTAGGAGTGAATTAGTTTTAATTAAATCCCTAGCACGGTACTTTTTGTTATGCCAGAAAGCATTATATAAGTTCTATTATTATTATTATATTTGTTATTATTGTATAGCACAACTGACAAAAATATTTAAATTTTTTTTTCCTGCTGGAATTTTGGCTATATAAAACACTTTATTTGCATGTTGGACGAACTCAAAGTATATTTGTTTAGGAAATGAATAAGCGTCAGCCTTGTCTCATTGTTCATGGGAGGGCCTTGGGTTGGAAAGAATTCCATGATAGTGTGTAATATTGAACACTGAAATGAGAGAGAGATTAAGGAGACATCTTTTCATTGAGGCTTTTAGGATTGGGAAAGTAGCTCACTTGTGTCATCTGAGATAGAATACTGCTTGGAGCAGTAAGACTAGCAGGCTGATGAGGTCATATTTATTTGATGATTTTAAAATCACAAGTATCGATCAATCAGTGATGTAGACAATACTGCCTTCCAGCATATTACTCATACCCAAGTTATCTGCTTTGGAGAGTCCCAGTTAAACGCCATTGAGGGCATGACTTGATAGGTTCCTGCAACCCAACATTTGAAACACTTAATATGTTTATAAAAAATATATAAGTGTTCACTTTAAGTCCTAGGAGACCTCTTATTTCTAAACATATTCCTCTTCTGGTTATCACAAGGTCTGAAACTCCATAATTATAAATCCATTCTTTTGTGGTAACATATTTGATCAGAGTTATCAGAATCATCTCCCCTCTTTCAACATGTTACTGTTACAAAGAGGGAAACCTTAAGTCCTAGAACTATTAAACCCTTAGACAGGTTTTCTTGGCAGTGAGCGAGGAAACAGACCTTGGACAAAATGCTAATTTTGCATGCAATTAGGAAGAGTGTGGAGCATGTAGGTAGAGAGCCCAGGACCTCTTATGAGGGTGAGCCACAGTGATTCGGCGTGGCTAGGGTGGCCAGAGTAGGGGGCTGGAGGCAGATAGAAGTGAGACACAGTAGCACTGAGAAGGCGTTGCAGGAACATTGCTGGTTTCTTGATATAGCTAAAAGCCGGTCTCATGACCCACATATGTCAAATAAAGGTCTGGTATTAGGTATGGTGCCACTCAGCCCACTTCACGTGCTGACCGTGGAGAAAGGAATGAGGAGACGTTTGGGTGTGCGGGTGTTGGGATGAGGGACCTGGACCACAGCTACTGACAAGGTGGAGGGAGCATGCAAACCTTATTTTTGCAGATATCTACTTTCCCTGTCCATACTCAGGGGTTGCATAAGCCCCAAGAGCCCCTCCAGTTCTGACATCCTTGGGTCCAGAAAACTCTTCTCAGCCTCCTGTTCTGCCATGGAGATATACTAAGTTCATCAATTCAAAATTTATGACGACAACTATTTCTAGCAACTTGAAACCACCATGCAGGTATATGAGATGTGATAAATTGAGTCAATTACAAACACAAACAAAATTTAGCACTCCTCGCTCACTTATCTCTTTATTTCAAGTACCAGGGGTTTTAGGGTCTGAATCGTCTGCATGAATTGTCCCAGCATTTCCCTTCAATTTCTGTATGGAGATAACTCAAATTATGGCCGACGTTACCATTGCCCCCAATCTCTTTTTGGCTCCAAGATAATAAACATCTCCCAACAAGTGGAAAAAAAAAATTGAGTTGCCCTTTTCACTTTGACCATACAGATGGGAAAATTGTAAATAACAGATCCTTGACACTCTTCAGAAATAAAATGTGATGAAGGGTTCAGTCGTCTGATTAAATTCTCCCAATAAAATCTCACCTAGCTTATTCTTACCCTAGGGATAAAGGGCTGTGCACACAATGCACATTATTTTTCTTTTGAACATACTTGTATCTTGTCAAGATGTCATCAATACAAATACTTTGACGTTTTTAGTGCGGCGATTGGGAAGCAGGTTGAGTTTTTCAATCCTCCCAGCCCATATAAGTCAGTCTGAGATACTTAATTTCTATTTGAGATCCTTCGTTTCTATTATAAACAGATCCCGCAGTGGGAGATAAATTTCATGGTAACAGTTTGGACTTTTTTATGAACCACCTGCAAGTTTTCTGCAAACAACATGTTTTATGGGAGCTCAAGGCAATGTTCACCCATCAAGACCCGACAGCGAGAGGAGGATGGATGGGGCCTTATCTCAGGCACACACGGAACCTTCCTTGTCCCCTGGCCTGACCTCCCTCTGCACTCATTTATGAAAATGATTCATCTTTAAAGAGATTCCTCACTCTGCCTGCAGGCTGTAGATCTTTCTGCACTGGACTTGTGTAGGCTGAGGTTATAAACTTCAGTGTGTAAGCCCTTTGGAGGGGCTTAATTTTGAATATTGGAAGAAGCAGAGAGCACAATCCACATGTTTCCTTAAAGGAATAGCCCTGGGACTTTCTTCTGCAGAAAGATGCTCCCAAGGGATTTCATTGACAAATTGCATTGGGATTCAACTTTTATTTATGTTGCTAATGTGTTGTCACAGTTAGCGCATTTAAATAGAGGGTCGACTGAGCCTGGAGAATAGAACCTGAATTGGGTGGTGACAGGAATGTCACCCTCCTCATGGAGCTAGAGATTCTACTCTTTGTATGTCATGTTTGCGGAGGGTACTGTGAAGGTATTACTTGTGGCAGAACTAGGGGTCATTGCTGGGATCCTTTAGAATATTTCTTTGAGCTGGAAGGCCTCAGAAGGTAAGAGCAGGAAGTGTCACTGAAGGGAATAAAGATCTGAACAAAAGCAGAAATAGGAAAGGAAAAAAAACAAAACCCAATAAGAATTGGTTCATTCATTCAGGCTGAACTCACGGGCTGTACAAACCAGGATTATTTCCATGGTTCTTGGGAATTGGTTCTCACACTGGAAATACGGCAGGGCACCCCAGGAAATACGTATGCATGGGAGTTTGGAGTTAAGAGAGAGACCGAAGATAGAAACGTCGATGTCCTGGTTTTTCAAAATTCAAATTTTTGTGAAACATGGTTTAAGCAGGAATGAGATGCTCTTGACCCGGGGTAGGCAAACATTTTCTGCGAAGGGCCAGATAGTAAGGTTTTAGGCTTTGTAGGCCATGTGGCGGCTGTCACAACGACTCAATTCTGCAATTGTGGCCTGAAAGCTGACAACGACCATTTGCAAACGAAAGGGTGTGGTTGTGTTCCAATAAAACTTTATTTATAATGACATGAGAGAGTGGGGATTTGGCTCTCTGGCCCAGTTGACCAAGTCTTTTCTTAATCTCCTCTGGTCTATCATCAAACTGCAAGCAAGCTGGTGGCTGTTTCTGCATTCCTAGACCAAGACCAATGTCTAGGGTTAGTAATAACTAAAGAATAGCATTCTGTTCTATACAAGTAGCAAAAATGAGTATAATAAAAGCTAATATTCTGCATGATAATTGGTAGTCCTTAAAAAACGTTTCTAAGGCTAAGTGAGTTGGGGAAATGTGAGCAAGTCTTCTGGAGACTAGTTTTTCAAAGGTATAGTGAGTGTCTAAGAGCAGGTGCGGGTGGCAATATTTCCGCAAGTTGTTTGTCCCCAGAATCTTTTTTGTATTTATGCCCCTTACCATCTAGGGACACTAGGGTTCCTTGGAATGTAACTGGGCGACACTTCCCTCTGAAATTGTCTACCTGCCATTCTACCATGGCAACGGTTGGATAATGTGCCGGGCAAAGCTAGATGTCTGCCCTACCCGGCTCAGACCATTCTCCCAATCTCCAGAAGCCACCAGAGTAAAATTTTTCATGTCTCTTTATCCTGGTGACTGGTTTTCTATGCCAGTTTGCTCCTCCTGGAGCAAGGTCATCATGAGCTCTAATGGCCTATCTGATATTTGTGAAAACAGCAGTTGAAATTAGATATTTTTACTCTAGTTCTTTCTAAACTCTACTTAGAGATATCACAAAAAAACCAAAACCAAAACCAAAACCAAAGAGACCTGCCTTCTGGAAATTTCTGATGCTGTGAAGTCCTATTCCTAGAAACCATGTCCTAAAGCGTTACCTTCAAGTGAATTCACTCAACTTCACGGAAAGCAGCGATCAAACCCAACGACTGTGAAAATTCATAAAGGATGATAGTTGGTCTCGGGCATAACGTTCTGCTCAGTGGGAGAGTTGAAGAATTCAGCCCGTCTCTACTGGGCGCCCTCCACGGTCATGGCCCAGAGCAAGACTCTATGGAAATTAATACAGTTAATAAGTCACTAGTCTCATCTTTGAGGAGATTTTAAATTATCCAGTTAAGGTTAAAGGGGCTGGGGAAGGCAGTGGTTTTCAGATTGGAACCCTGAAGATCTACAGAGCTCCTCATGGAGTGGGGGATATGAGCTGAGGGGGTCTCTGAGTCCCTCAACTCTGCTTCAATCAGAGTAGCTTTGTTGTTACCTAGCTTATATTCTAGAAAAATAACAGTCATTGGGCTCCAGAACACATCTCTTCTAACTACCTTGGTGCCCCTTAATCTTCTGAGCCTGTTTCCTTATCTGTCAAACGTGGAAGGCACCCAGGCTTCACAGACTTGCTTTCAAGATTAAATGAATGGATGCGTATGGAGTCCCCAGTCCAGCTCCTGGCACATACTAATGCCTTAATAAAGGACAGCTCAGATAATAAAGTAGATCATGATAAAAGTCACGAGTAAACCACAAGGTGCCTTGCATTTCATCTCATGAATAGTTGGACTCAAAAACATTTGCTTAAACAAAGATTGAGTGGAAAAAAATAAAAACAAAATGAAGGAGAGAAGGGATGGGTGGCCTGGCTGGGGGATCACATAGGAGCGGGAACTTCTGACGTGCGATTTCACCCCAGCTCCTGAGTTCCAGCAGCCTGTTGACCAGAAAGGAAGGGTGCCAGTTGTATCTGGACTACTGAAATGTCTCAGAATCTATAGGAGTCATCACTAGTGTGGATAAGATCTACAGCCCTGACATGAAATGTCAGATGATATTATGGCGAGGTTTTCCTAGAGATAGGGAGAAAGAGGGGTGGCAGAGGGAGGGGAGAGAGCAATTATAGTTCTAAAACAACATAATGCCTACTCTGTGGAAGATAATCCTAATTTCGTGATTTGATTTTTCTTGTAAACAAGCTCGGTATCTTTTCTATAAATCTTGGCTCTGTTATAATAAGTAGGCCTGCAATTACATTTTGTAGGCATCAAATTTCTTCTTGATAAGATCCCCTGGAATATAAAATATGACTTAAATTATACTTAAGGTTCATTTATTTATTTGAGAAAGAGAGAGATCCCGTGAGAGGAGGGGCAGAGGGAGACAGCGAATCTCAAGCAGATTCCTTGTCGAGTGTGGAGCCCAAATCGGGCTCAATCTCAGGAGCCTGAGCTCATGACCTGAGCCCAAACCAAGAGTCTGAGCTTAAACGGCTGAGCCACCCAAGTGCCCCTGACTTAAAATATTTTTGAAGTTAGGTACTAAGTTTATCCAAATCCTCAATCTCCTAAACCTTTAGTTGAATGGGATGGCACTTTTCACTATACACATGAAAAAAACTTTTCAAGGTAGTATTGTACCGTTGGATGATACAGATGGACAGAAACCAGATTAGGGAATGAAAAATTGGGGGAAGGGAAAGGTGAGGCTGAGAAGGGTCTCCTGGTTCCCAATAGAGACCAGGAAACCCCTAGCATTCAACTGAGAGCAAAGAAAGAATTCTGGGATTTTCTTTCAACTTTTACATACATTTAGTATATCTCCTTCTCTCCAACACTTACAAGTGAATTGGATTAATTACTGTAGCTCCTCTTCTATGATTTCCTCTGTGAAAATAATAGTATCATGGCAACATGGGGAATTAAAGACACACCACAACCTGAATTTTATTGGTTCACACTCCTGCTTCCTTTTTACCCCTCTGGCCCTATTACTTCCCATCGCTCCTGTCACCCTTATAATTGGACATTGGCAGAGACATTTCATATCTACTCACCAACCCCCACCCAAAACCCCAAAAAACCCATTTGTGTGCCTTCCCTTGTAATTGGGGGACCAGTAACGTTGATCTGGCTTCAGCCTGTTCCTAACCAGAAACCCTTGCTTGCTGGCATTCCCGCCTCTCCAGCTGTGCCTTGCTGGGATGGATCCTACTGTGACAGTTGGCTACACGGTTGTGAATTCCAGGAGTCAGTTCAGCTAGGAAATACTGCCATTTCTCCTCCCCTAGAGATCTTTGGCATTATCAAGGAGCTTATGCTACATAAGGCTTAAGAATGTCACTCTTCTCTTTACGCATTACATTGTGTAGCTTGACTAAGAGTGCCATGGGGGCACGGCTGGTAGACAGATCCAAGTGCCAGACACTAGGTTGTCAGAATCACCTGCTCTCCTAAATGTAATACTTGTTAATGGGGACTACTCTGTGTGATTCTCATCTATATGGAAAAATCTTTTAACAGGAGTCTCCTTGGCCTGCATACAAATATCATTTTGTTCTTTTCCCTTCTATTCATTCTGTAAGTGCACCCAGGCATATCTTTGGTGGGTGTAGTTAAGGCTCAATATGAGATTCCCATTATTTATAAAAATGAAGGAACTAACAATCACAATGTCAGTGATGGGCTGTTTCCTGTTAGCTTGTTTGAAAAACTGGGGAATGAAGAGAGACAAATCTTGGGAGTTATTTCTAGGTTCACAAATAGCTATTTTACTTTAAGGGGGAACAAATAGAATCTGGACATTAGAACTGAAAAGGGGTCCTAGAGATTGTCTCACAAAACACTCTAATTTCACAGATGAAGAAATTGAGGTCCAGAGAGACCACAAGACTTGCCCAATGTCTGTGAGGTATTTAATGGTAGAATTCAGATTTCATAATACTTGGGCCCATAAAATTTTTCACTCTGCCATGTTGTTCATCAGAATTTTGTAGACATGCATCCTTCCAATGATTTTAGTCAACATTTAGGCAAAAAAAATGAGAACTGTTCTTTCATTCTGCTCTTTCAATTAAGCAGGAATACCTGCAGATTCATTTGTTGTGTTCTTACAGTGGAAAGTCTAATGACTCAAGGCCAGGATATCTATCTCATGGGATGCTTCACCAAATTTCTCTTTTCTCCTCCTTTTCCCTCAGACTCATTGACTTTTGGCCAGGTCTTTGCTATTACTGTGTATTTCAATCAGAGAAGAGGCAGAAGAAATAAAGAGAGATAAAAATCAGAACAATAAGTGCAACCATTTGGGAGAAAAAGTGTGGCGTGAGGGTTGGGATTATCCATGGACTGCACTTAGCTGTGTTCGTGGTGCTCACTGTGTTTGAGGAAAGAGATATGAATGCTCAATCTGGACACATCAATCTGCAGCTGGCAGACCTCTCTAATAAAGACCTTGGGCTTTTGTAAGAAGTTTAATCTATAAAATTATGAACTTCACCATCACATTCTTTCAGATGGAATTACTAATAAAGAGACTCTGTATTTCTCCATAATAAACTTTTAGTAGAATGATTCTTTGTATGCAGTGGACTTTAAAACATGCATCGGTTCAGTAAGGTGGGATGTTCTGTAATTCATAATATGTTTTGCTCTATTTATTTCTAAGGTATTTATTTTCACATCCTTGCTCTTGGCTTTGATTTGTCTGGTTGGCCAAGCTCACTATTGTTTCTGTAGCATTTGTACAGAGCCTTTCTTCTTGTGAGTCCTCTATGCTTCAGTACAAAAATGCAGAGCTGTGTAATTGCTGTGTGAGTGCTGGCTGGAAAACTGACACGAAGTGGTAGAAAAATCTGCCCAGGTCTTGCCTTTGAAAATGCGTTTGCCCCCCATCCAGTCTCAGCGTTAACAATGGTGCTCTAGAACTCATCTGGTGCTTTTCATCCTCAAAATCCTTTGCACCCATTAACTAATTTATCCTTATTACATTCTAGCCAGGTAAAGAGGACAATCATGGTGGATCAGAATATTGGGGGACCAAGAAGTCCTTACAATATTATGTCCTTGTTCCCCTAAATAATGCCCCCAAACAAAAATCACTTCAAGGGTGCCTGAATCTCCAGAGTATTTCTCTCTAAAACAGACGCTGCTTTTGTTGGTTCCAAATTTAAAGCTCAATAAAAGGGGGAGGTACATTTTAGCAGGACCAAAACTGAGTACATACAAAAATCTGTCCACCATACTGAGCCTCAGAGCACTGTTATGCTCTACTCCCACTTTTTTAATGAATTAAGCTATAATTTGCACATTGTATGATTCTTCCTTTTTTATTATTATGTTCAGTTAGCCAACATATAGTACATCATTAGTTTTTGATGTAGTGATCAACGATTCATTAGTTCCATATGACACCCAGTGCTCATGACAACTGTACCCTCCTTCACACTGAACCCCAACCCCTTCTCTTCTGTAACCCTGTTTGTCTCCCAGAGTCCAGAGTCTCTCATGGTTTGTCTCCCTCTCTGGTTTCTTCCCATTCAGCTTTTCCTTTCCTTCCTGTGTGGTCCTCTGTGCTGTTCCTTACATTCCACTTGTGAGTGAAACCATAGGATGATTCCTCCTTTTTGGTGCTCACTTCTGCATGAGGTCTCACAAGTGTGTTCAACTGACTAACCACCATCACAATCAAATGTAGAGCAAGTCCATCGTGCCCACTGATGTCCCCTACCACTCTGCAGTCAATCCCTCCTCCCCAACCACCAGCAATGCTGTTTCTGCAGTTTTGTCTGGACAAGACCCCATATAAATGGGATCATAATACGCAGCCTTTGAACTGTGGCTTCTTTCCGACTTAGTATAATGCTAGCTGCTGCGTGCCATCACCTGTATTGGTAGCGCACTCCTTTTTATCAGTGGTGTTCACCGCGTGGACATAGCACAGTCAGCACTGGTACCATCCTGCATATGAGGGATCTTTGGATGGTTTCTAGTTTCTGGTGACTATAAATGAAGCCACTATAAATGTTGGTGTACACTTTTTTGTGTAGATATAAGGTTTTATTTCTTTTGGACAGAGTTATACTTAAAAAAAATTTTTTTTCAGATGGGAAAATAAGATTGGGTATAAGCACCCAAAGCAACGTACAGGAGAACCATTTATTGGCTCTTGATACTTAAACTTTTTGAGTAAGAATTTCTTTAGGCTTTAACTCACAAGGTCCCCAGAATTTAAAAAAAAAAGTGTATCTTCAGCTTGCTTCCAAATACTTGATAAATTTGTCACATTTTTGGTCATTTAAGAAATATTAATTGAGTGACTACTATATGCCAGCCACTCTTTGGGCAGCGTTCCTAACAATGAAGTATGAGACACAGATGTTTCCGAACAAAGATGCACTTGCTGCCTTTCTAGAGCAGGATTCTCTATTCCTATTACTCTTTCATCAAGTCTCTGCACGTGTGTGGGGAGGTGAAGGGTGGAGAGAGAGAGGAGATGTTCTTGAAGATCCGCCGAATCTTCTGAGAGAGAATGAGAAGTTGTATTTCTACTATCTGTTAATTCCCGGTAAGATTTTATAAACCTGGAGCGTCTGGGTGGTTCAGTCGGTTAAGCATCCGACTTAGGTCATGATCCCAGGGTCTTGTGATTGCGCCCCGTGTCAGGGTCCCTACTGGGCGGGGAGTCTGCTTCTCCCTCTCCCTCTGCCACTCTTCCCTGCCTGTGAATGCACTCTCTCTTTCTCTCTCTCCCATATAGATAAAGAAAATCTTAGTAAAAAAGATTTTATAAGCCTTTGTTTATAGCAGGCATTCATCTTCTTATTATGCCCCCCACATTGGGTGACAGATTGTGAACAAGTCGGTGGAGTAAGTGAGGATAGGCCGTCTGCTGGTGTGAGAGGACAGGTCCCTGGAAGGGTTCTACTAGGAAGCTCTAGTCCCACTGTCTTGTTATAAATGTGTGAGCAGCTGCTATGGGATAGTCACTGCTTTGCATTAGCATTATTGTAATTAAAAAAAAATAAGATAACGCATGGTACTGGAAGGGAGAGTGTACACTCCAGCATCGCCTTCTTGGCGTTAACTAAGAGGGATCAGGCCCCTGGAAGGTATTGCAAGGAAGCAGCAGCGAGGAGGAGGGCTCAGAAGCGGCCGAGCATGGAGGTACACTCTGCCTACTTCACATTTTCATCGGAGGTTGATTTCCCAAGAAAAAGAAGAGGCAGAATTCTGTGTGCACTGATCTCTCCATTCACTCCTCAGAGTGCTTGATTTTACAACCAAATCAAGAAACTAGCTGGGCCAATAGATTTGCCATCAGGGTTTCAATGCATTGAGTAGTTTTGGGGTTCCAGAAAGAAAGAAAATGAGACAGTGGATCAACGCAGTTGGCCCACATAGACCCCTAGCTGGTTTGGGAAGCAGGAGAAACTCTCAGCTAACTAACCGCTAAACAAAATGGGGCTTTGGGAACCATGGGTCAGCCCCGTGAAGGCAGACGGGACTTGAAATTTACGAAGAGCCTATTTCTTTCTCGAAAAGGGCCAGGCTCCTTCTTGCTCTTCAAGAGCACCGGCGCTGACATTTGTCCCCAATGATATGGAAACCTTAAAATGACGAGTAAGGCATTTTCTGGGAACCCGAGCTCACTCTTTTTCCTGACGAATTGTCATGCCCTTCTGAGAACATAACCCGTCAGTGCTCTGAACTAGAGAATCAGATAACTAAGTCATGCTCAGCTGATTTGCCAGCCGATAAATGACGAACTCTACTGGCACTCCCTGCCCACAAGTCTTTTGAGAAGAAAGCAGCGAGTCTGAGATCATGAGGCAGCGGGACTCACGGCGGAGTCACAGTGTTCCTTGGCCCACACAGTGAGAGGGGTAACTTCCGGATCTTCCTCAGCATCCTATCTGTGCATTTCACCTGTCGCTTTCACAGAAATGATTCGAGAGCTTCATGGGGCCAGAGACACAGCAGATGTTCAATACGGATCAGAGAACGAGGGTCACGGTGTGACAGCTGTACTCAGAGGTTGAAGCAACATGCTTCAGTTGCCTTCTCTACCATCCTGGAGAAGCGTTCTGCACACATAGGGCCTGATTAAATAAGAAAAAAAAATTAGGCTCGTTCTGATTCACAGAGGTTCCTTATGAAGGTTTGGTATCTCCTCGTTCTTCTTATGGCCCAGGAGCATTGCAAACAAGCACCCAACAGTCAAAGACAAGCGAAAGGTTGGTAATTGGTACAGATTGGAAAGAGGCTAGATACGGCAGGGGAGTGAGCTCCAGACAAAGAGCTAGAATTTTGTGTAGATGAGATTTTTTTTTTCCTAGACTGTTGAGAATATGGAACAATACAGAAGTTTTGTGGTTTTTTTTGCCCTGTGGGGTCTGTGTTTGGGGTGTGGTACTGTGAGGAGAATGGGGACAATATTTAGAGGACTTTTTTTTTTAAGATTTTATTTATTTATTTGAGAGAGAAAGCGTGCACGAGAGAGCATAAGCAGGGAGAGGAGCAGAGGGAGAGGGAGAAGCAAGCTCCCCTCTGAGCAGGGAGCCCAGACTGGACTGTTGGCTCCACCCCAGGACTCTGGGGTCATGACCTGAGCCGAGGGCAGACACTTACCCTACTGAGCCACCCAGGCGCCCCTGGAGGACTCTTTTTTTTTTTTTAAACTCACCTCCAAGGTAGAGCATCATTCAACAGAGAGTTGCAGAGGTGAACTTCAAGGGAGGTGCTATGTTCATTTTCTCAGCTGGGGGATGACTGTGTTGATAACAGTAGTAGTTATGATAATGATATGAGTGGTAATAGGAGTTAACATTTATTGAGAGTTTACAGTGTGCTGAGGGCCTGTATGATTGCTTAGCATGCATGATGTAATTGAATACCTACAACAAGACCCATGACACAATTACTGTTAGTAAAACAAGGAAGCCATGACATAAGGGTTATGGTAACAGCCCGAGGCCACACGGCTTATTAAACATGGAGATTCCGACCAGATTCCCCAGTTGGACTGCGGGGGTTCAAACGATAGGAAAAGGGATAATGGAAATAACCTTCAGATGGAAATAAATACAAGGTGAAAATGGCAGGGGGGAAAAAAAGAGCTTGATTCACATTTCTCTCCAGTTCTCTTTGTTTTAATTTTTTTTCAATCTTTTTGATCAGGGATCAGCGAACCGAGGGCTGGGGGGCCAAATCTGCCCTGCTGCTTGTTTTCATAGGGCCTGTGAACTAGAATGGTTTGTACCTATTTAACCCATGGGGGGAACAGAATCAAAAGAATATTTCATGACAAAGGAAATGGCATGAAATTCAACTTTCCTTGTTTATAAATAAAGTTTTATTGAAACACAGCAAAGCCCACTGGTTTACATTAGTCGATGGCAGCTTTCAGTTCATTAAGGCAGAATGCATAGCCTAAAATAGTTACTACCTGAGTCATCCCAGGCCAAGCTTGCCAATCTTGGCTTCGATTATCTGTGCAGACGGAATTGAGAACAAGGGCTCCGACGGCTGCAGACCCCAAAGGACTGTAGTCAGGATGTTAAATGAGGTACCTCGCGAAGGGGTTTCGAAGAATGCCTGGCCCCTTAAGTGCTCCAACCACGTGAACTGTAATTGCCATTGTCGTGCTACTGAAGTTTTCCCTGTGATGGATAGTAACCGCTCTCCTAGCCCCTCGTAGCCCCATGGCTGATGCGTTCGGTTAAGGAAAGGGAGTGAGTCTGTTTCCACTACGTCTCCCTGACCTACAGAGCCTCTTCCCTTATTAGAGCCGGAATGGTTTCCAGGGCTCCCCTTGCCTCAGGTCAGAAGCAGGTGCGGCCCAGATAACAAATCCACGCCTCCCATCCCTCCAATTATTACAGCTGGCTCTCTCGTCACTGCCCTTGGCCTTGAACTGCAAGGCCAGGGTAGCTGTCTGGGTGGGTGTGGGAAAATGCCTGTGGATTTAGAGATGGAAACATGATGCATGACTTGCTGAGTGTGTTCATGACCCCAGAAGGGTAGGAGGCTTAGAAGGCTGTGATGGGTCTACAGATACTACGGAAGGAAATGGGCGGTCTTGTGGGTGAGAGGGTGGGCAGCTGTTTCCGAGAGGTGACTGCGGGGGGCTCCATCCCCGGCTAGACCGCGTCAGCTCTATCGACGGTCATTTTACTTGAGGGCTTTGTTACTTCACCAGCAGAGGGTGGGCAGGAGGGGGTCAGAGAGGAGGAGGAAGAGGCATCAGGGAGAAAAGGAGGGGAGCAGCCCCCAAATCCAGCTTTGCCTCCTTTACAGGGCTGCAGGGGGCCGGCTGCAGCTAAGTGAGATATCAGCATGAGGAGACGAGAAGGTGGACCCGAGTGCCAGCCACAGAGATGGTTTCCTCCTTAGAATCTTTGCAGAGCCTCACGGATATGACTCTTAAGCCGGATAAGGACCTGACATGGCTGTTTCGGAACAGGTCCTCACCAACTAATTAGTCCCTGCAACTGGGCTCCCTATTACCACAAGGCAGTAGCGCAACATTCCAGTTTCTCATTCGAAACCCACCATTCACCCGAATGCAATGCTTTATTGTGTCTTTTGTTTATCTTTATTTCTTAGGGAAATAGACAAGAATGGAATTGGAGACTCAGGTTGACAGGTCCTTGCTTCCAACTCAATTACTAACCCTCAAGATGCCTGAACCTCTGAGACCGTTAGCTGACCTTCTTTGTAATCTTGAAGGAGAGAAGGGAATGCATCCAAGGCATTGGGGTTTAATGCACGGATTCTGGATTCGAATCTGATTTATGCCGTTCATAGCTTTATGATCTTGAATACAGAAATTCACATTTCTGTGGTTCACTTAGTGAATAGTGGTGGTATGGCTGACCCGGGAACAACGTGCGTCTGCACTACACAGACTCCCCTCACACAGCTTGGTTTTTCGTTAATATAGTACAGCACCGCTGTGTATTTTCTCTTCCTTATGATTTTTGTCATTCTCTAGCTTACTTTATTGGATGACTACAGTATCTAATACTGTCCATAAGGCTCCTTGCTCAATCATAGGTTATTAAGTTTGGGAGGGGGAGTCAAAAGTTATGCATGGATTTTTGACTGTGCTGGGGGTCAGCACCCCTAAACCTGCATCAGTGAAGGGACAACTGTATCTCCCTCATGAAGTTGTTGAGAGGATTGAGTTACTTTAGATAGGATGCTTAGCATGGTGTTTATTATTATTGTTTATTATTGTTGCATGATACCTCCCAAGGAATAGCCATTCCGCTTAGCGTTAAATATGTTGTTACAATGGATCCCCACGGCCACCCTCTGAGATAGGTATTAGTCCAACAGATGATGTCACAGCTCTGTGAGGTAGAATGACTTGGTTAAAGTCCCAGGGTGGGAAATGAGAGCACTGATATTCGAGCCCAGTTTGATTAACTGCAGAGCCCATGCAATTTCTTTCTTTCTTTTCTTTTTTTTTAAATTTTATTTATTTATGAGAGAGAGAGAGAGAAGAGAGAGCACAAGCAGGGAGTGAGGCAGAGTGAGAGGGAGAGGCACATTCCCAGCTGAGCAGGGAGCCCGACATGGGACTCGATCCCAGGATCCCAAGATCATGACCTGAGCTGAAGGCAGATGCCTAACCGACTGAGCCACCTGGGTGCCCCGAGCCCAGGCACGGTCTATGAGTTCTCTATTGTGCATCTGAGATTCACGGATCTGCCACCCAGACTGGGTCTCACCAGGCAAGCTCTGTTAATTACTCGAATAATTAAAAAGACAGCACACTTTCAGTGGAACATTTTCATGTAGAGTGTTTGCTTCCATTCTTTTCATCAATCGGTTAAAACATGAAGTCAAATAGCAAATGCTGTTTAAGATTAAGTTACACGACTTTAAGGTCTAAGTTTAAAAAAAATTTTTTTTTCCTACTGCCAGGCACTCAGTAGAAAAGCTAGAGACATTTTATTTCTTATCTCTCCCCTGTGAGTGCCAAGCGAGTGAACCTTATAAGAGTTTGTAAACTGAAGAGTGTGTGTGACCATGTGGAACAGGTGATTGAATGCTAGTGGAGGTGGGAGTAGGAAAAGGGAAAAATATAATTAATTGTTACCAGAGGGAAAAGTTGAACTGGGTGGAGGTTCAGAATGACTCACCTGGATCTTTGACTCAAGTGACTTAATGAGTTTCTGCAGAGCCTTCTGATAAAAGTTTGGCCAAGGAACCGGTGTTTGGTTCAGGGTGTAACCACTCCAAGCCTTGACTGCTATTTGGAAGCAGTGCCTGCCATTTTGCAAAAGATGACTCAGATATGGAGAGGCAAAGGGGGAATAACTCGCCTTCACTGGATCACTGATCTAGGATTCCCAATGGCACAAGCAGGAGCTGATGAACCTATCAGGAAGAAAAAAAATAGAGGGGCACCTGGGTGGCTCAGTGGGTTAAAGCCGCTGCCTTTGGCTCAGGTCATGATCTCAGGGTCCTGGGATCGAGCCACACCTCCGGTTCTCTGCTCAGCGGGGAGCCTGCTTCCCCCTTTCCCTCTGCCTGCCTCTCTGCCTATTTGTGATCTCTCTCTCTGTCAAATAAATAAATACAATCTTTAAATAAAAAAAAAAGAAGAAGAAGAAGAAAATAGAGTTTGAAAAATACCCGAGAGCTAAACTGTGCTCTAAAAGTGGGGCAAAACAGCCCAGAAGGTAGGAAAAAAAAAAAAAAGATCAAAGTTGAGGAAACAAGCCTTCGTTAGAGAATCATCCAACCCAAACAACAAAAAACAGGTGATGGCAATAATGGGCTTGCCCTCCTGTGAAAATAATGGATTCAACAAGCACTTGTGAGTCCATAATGAGATGTTATAAATCACTGTGAATCTTGCTGCACTTGTAATCCCTTATCTTTTGTGCTAAACTTGGGAGCTATCTCTTGCTATTAATTTTTAAGCTTTTTAAAAAAAATTAAAAAAAATTAATTCTATTTATTAAATAGCCAAAGGAGGAAAATGGGATGACCCTATTCACCATGGGTGTCTTTCTAAAGTCAAACAATTGCATTAAAACTTTTCTTGAAAAGCTCTATTGGGGGGGCATCAAGGTGGCCCATTCAGTTAGGCAACTATAGTTTATGTCATGATCCCAGGACCCTGGGATTGAGTCTTGCATCGGGCTCCCTGCTCAGTGGGGAGCTTGCTTCTCCCTCTCCCTCTGCCATTCCCCCTGCTTGTGCGCTCTCAATTTCTCTCTCTCAAATAAATAAAATCTTAAAAAAAGAAAGCTCTAATGCATTTGCCAAATACAGTCTGGACTTGTGAGCACAACTTCCTGATGTTTTAAAAACTCATGAGGCTGATTTTTTACTTCGTATCGTATCACTTCTTCCCATGAACTCTATACTCGGGGACGTTCGCCCTTCCCAGGACACTGTAAGTGTCCTTAGTCTTTTTGCCTTTTGGCACAGAGAGTGCACTTCTCAATTTTTCTCATGTGAGAAACTTCGGTTTTCCTTCAGGAGCCAGATTTTGAACCTTTCAAAACGTTTGTGTTTGGGCTTCATTTATTCCTGTGCCCATTTACTAATTTCCCCAAACATATTTGTGTGTGTGTGTGTGTGTGTGTGTGTGTGTGTGTGTGTGTATGGGGTGGGGGGTTATGCAGTCATATGCAGATATCAAAAATAATTTCTCTAATACTTAAGAAGTGGCCATTCTTTTCTTTCATAAATATGTCACAACAGTTGACCTTGCACATAAATCCCTCTGGGCTTTATTGATGCTTTTGTAGGAAACATTTTTTTATAAAGGTTTTATTTATTTATTTGACAGAGCGAGAGATCACAAGTAGGCAGAGAGGCAGGCAGAGAGAAGCAGGCTTCCTGCCGAGCAGGGAGCCCAATGCGGGGCTCGATCCCAGGGCCCTGGGATCATGACCTGAGCCGAAGGCAGAGGCTTTAACCCACTGAGCCACCCAGGCACCCCAGGAAATGTTTTTAAAAACAAAATGACTAGGGGTCCCTGAGTGGCTCGGTCAGCTAAGCATATGCCTTTGGCTCAGGTCATGATCTCAGGGTCCTGAGATCAAGTCCTGCATTGGGCACCTTGCTCAGTGGGGAGCCTGCTTCTCTCTCTCTGCCTTTCTCCCTGCTTGTGGTCTCTCTCAAATAAATTAAATTAAAATAAACAAATAAATAAATAAAATAAAAATAAAGGCAAAATGACTAGATTGAAGAGTTTTAATACTTTCAGACCCTTGGTCCCAATGCCATGTTGCTTTCTGTGAAGGTAGATCTATTTACACGTCTATCAGGAATATGAAAGTACTTGTCTCAATATCTCTGATGCCCTCGGGGTCTCATTCTTAAAAAATACTGAAGATGATAATAATGATAATAAAGTTAGAAAAAGAAAAACTGCATATTTTGTCAGCAAAAGTGATGTTTGTGTTTAATATTTATCTCTCTGGTTCATAATTAGTCAACAACAATTTTTCTGTACCTAGTGGGTACTTGTGTTTCTTTTTTCCCAAATTGCCTTTTCTGGCCATTTGTCTGCTTTCCACTGGACAAGGTCTACTCATCTGTGGTAACACTCAAATAAGAAAAGGAGGGGCACCTGGGTGGCTCAGTCGTTAAGCGTCTGCCTTCAGCTCAGGTCATGATCCCAGAGTCCTGGGATCGAGCCCCGCATCAGGCTCCCTGCTCAGCAGGAGGCCTGCTTCTCCCGCTACCATTCCCTCTGCTTGTGTTCCCTCTCTCACTGTGTTTCTCTCTGTCAAATAAATAAAATCTTTAAAAAGAAAAAAAAGAAAAGGAGACATATTGATCTCTTACAGTATCCTCGATGCTTTGCATCGATCATCTTTCCTGATAACCCCATGATGTATTGCATCCCACCTGAAGAATGGCGAGGTGAAGAGGTTAAGTAAGAGTAAGTACGCCCAACAGGGTGACTGAATCAGGAGGAGATACAGAAGGACTACGAGTTCCAGAAGCCTGATCCAAGAACCTTCACTCTTAGAAAATACTCTACATGGTGGCGACTGGCACTTCTAAAGGTCAGCGCATCGAAATGCCACTTATATTTAGTAGAACTCGGACTTTTATGGGTGTAAGTGTTAGGTGACAGCACAACCCCCACCACAGTCAGGATACACAACCACCCAGCACTTTCTGGCAGTCCTCTCACTCTGCCCCACTTCCAGGGGACCCCCGATCTGTTTCCTGTTCACACGCTTCGGCCTTTTCCAGAAAATCATGTAAATGGAGTCCTTCAGTCTATGGCTTTCTAGCCGCTCTCTTTCACTTAGCAGCGTGCCTTTGAAATTCTTCTACTTTGTTTCGTGGGTCAGGTCATTGCTTTCCATCGTTACCTAGTGCTCCCTTCCGTGGGTGTGATGGCGTTGTTTGCTGCTCCTGTCCCTCTTCAAGGTCTCCAGTCTAGACATAGCACTTGGCGCACAGCTGCCATCCATAGATTTCCACTGTGCAGATGAAGCAGTAAAGGATCATGGTGACAATAGGTACTGTCATCAACAGTAAAGTAAATGAAAATTACGCAGATTTTAGGTACACAAAAAATTATTGAGGACTGTTTTATAAGGAATCTATCTTCATACATTGGTGGGATTGATAAATTGGTTTGATCTTGGGACACCTGGGTGGCTCAGTCGTTAAACATCTGTCTTCGCTCAGGTCATGATCCCAGAGTCCTGGGATCGAGCCCCACATTGGGCTTCCTGCTCTGTGGGAAGCCTATTTCTCCCTCTCCCACTCCCTCTGCTTGTGTTCCCTCTCTCGCTGTGTCTCTCTCTGTCAAATAAATAAAATCTTAAAAAAAAAAATTGGTTTAATCTTGCCAGTCACAAACCCAGAATGATGTAATAAGAGCTATGTATTTTTCTAGACCTAGAGCCAGTCATTCAACTGGGAGCCATGAATAAAAAAGAAATTTGAGTAAAGATAGTCACTGCAGGTCTATCTATAAGGTTATGTTGTAAACTATCCAAACATCTCCAGATAAGGAAATATGTAAGCTAATGACAATATTACAGCATAAATGAATACTGTGTATATTAAAAATGAAAATAATAAGACTATTGTTGTATCTCCATATACGAAAATAAGGGAAATCAATGATTTAGGATTAATAAGCTTCAGTAATACAGTAGTTAAATACTTCATCTTGTAATTTGTTTTATTTTATCTTATGTTAGTTTTTTTTTTTTTTAAGATTTTATCTGTTTACTTGATAGAGAGCAAGCACAAGTAGGGGAAGCAGCAGAGGAGAGGGAAAAGCAGGCTCCCTGTTAAGCAGGGAGCCAATGTGGGGCTTGACCCCAGGACCCTGGGATCATGACCTGAGCTGAAGGCAGACACTTAACCAACTGAACCTCCCGGGTGTCCCTTCATCTTGTAATTTAAGAAATACACACACACACACACACACACACACACACACACACATACACACACACACACAGGCATTCACACATTTTTAGCAGCTGTATTCTTACTGAAATATTATTACTAAAGTAAGACAAAAAAATCTCCCTGTGGCAGTGATAATTCTGATGTTAATGCAGACAGCTATATCGGAACAAAAGAATCTTTGGAGCATAAACCACACCATCTGATTTTGTGGTGAAGTCAGTGACTATCTGCACAAAATCAAAAGAAAGATGGAGTTAACTTTACAGATTTTTCAGGTCAGCCTCCTTATCTGCTTACTACCTCTTTTCTCATATACGTGTCTGCCTTGGTTACTGGGCATTTTGCCTAGAAGAGTTTAAACAAATGAAATAGGGATTTTCATAAAAAATAAACAAATAGGAAAGTGAGATCAATGTCGTATACCTTCTTTGAAAGGTTTACTGTTTGCTTGAAAATTTGTTTTCTATTTGATTCTAGGCCTTCCTCCTTGGAAGACTGTGCAAGTTCGGTGAGTGCCATTCAAGTTTCTCCTATGTGAGCACCACGGGACGACATTACCTAAGAAAATGCGTGCTAATGTAAAACTGAAATACTTGATGCTCTAGCTCTATCCTTTTTACTTTCATTCTTTCAAAACATGTTGCAAACATCTTAAAGAGATTTTTACCTGCGATGGTACAGTCAATTTTGACTATCATTGATTGGCCCATCAGATCTGTCGTTTGGGTTATTATTACTTTTGTAATATACCCCTGTATAGAGCTGGTAGGAATGTCACAAATCCTTCTCCTAATAGGTGAAAAACCTAAAGTATTGAAAATGTCTTGTCCAATCTAAAATGGGAGCCCTCGATTAGGGGGGAAGCACATGTTTGATCTTAAAGTCTTGCTTGGCTCTTAGTTGGGCACATAACACTCTGCCTCCCTGTCAGTGAACATTCCAGTTCCTTGTTAGATGGAAATATAATGAAGAGTCTGTCGGGGTTGTGTGAGAATGAATGTGGAAAGATGCACGGTGGAACACCATTGACAGGAGCTTGGGTTGTGTAGACTGGATGGGATGATGGTGCATCCCACACAGCCCTTATGAGCAGCAGATGAGTGCTGGTGAATGTAGGAGGTCAGGAAGAACGGAAGATTTAAGGACAGCAGTGCTTACCCAAGGAGTTCAAAGTCAATGTTGGGAGACATTATACACAGGAGTTTCAACCTCACAACTTATCTACAACCTTCCAAAAAGTAGAAACGACACACATTCATTTAATAGATACATTGAGAAGGGATGCCCAGAAAGGGCTGACCAGAGCAGATTCAGTCTAGAAGATGTCCTGAAATAAACATGGTTCGTAATATCCGACAGAGCAGAAGAGGTAGAATATTTCAGGATGAGGAAAAGTACGCAAAGAGGAAGGGAGAGTAACTTGTTTTGTTGCTGTTGTTGTTTGTTTGTTCTTTATTGAGAGAATATTATATACCAGATACCATGGATGGGCTCCGTACAAGAGTTACTGAAACAACTTGGTGAAAGATTGGTCTTTTTCTGAAGGAGGTTTCAAGCTACTGGGTTGTGCAGGCAAGCAGAGAGTGATTACAAGACAATGGGAGAATGCTCAGTTGGTAAGTGTAGGGTGCTCCTCAGTCCATTGTCAGAAGAGAGTTAATAGATCTTTCAGGGGACATTGGCATCCATGGTGAGACTTGAAGAAAGGATGGGTATGATCTGGGTGAAGGAGGCCCTGCCTGCATGTGAAGGAGCTGGATGCATGGTTCAACTATGTCCCCCTGCTGGATGGAAATGGGGGGGACCAATGAGATTGTCACTGGGTTGAAAGAGATTGATAGGATTTGGTTTATATCTTAAAGGGATTATTCTGGTCATAAAATGCACAATGACTTGGAGGGATGCAAATACAGTTAGAAACTATGGTGGTAATCTAAAGCAATGGACAACTAACCCCAGTTCTTGGACATGAAGATTCATGACAGCCTAGGAACTGATGAGGTGGGAAGGAGACAGAATGAACAGGAATCAGTAAGTCTTCAGGAAGAACGAGGCCGAGGATGGCTTCTCGGTTTTTAGTTTGGCCACCGTATGGATGGTTGTACATCTCCAGAGATAGAAAATGTAGAGAGTTGCCATTTTCAAAAAGGATGGCAAGGGTGAGAAGGAAGAGATGAGAAGTCAGGTTTGGTTTTCTTCAATGGGACATTCTTGTGGGACATCCAAATGGAACTGACTCAGAGGAAGCTAGTGATGAAGAAATGGTAAGGATTTGGACTTAAGAAAAAGTCCAGAGAAGAATACTGGAAGACAAAAGAGATATGGAGCCCAATCATGGATTCAAGGATATTCTGTATACTGATGTAGGGTGCCAGGAACTGTAGAGAAGAGAGTGATTTTTTTTGGAGTATTGCTTTACATGTACCCCTAAGAATCAGACTTTTAATGGTGCTTCAAGAAAAATTTAAAAAGAAGTCAATGGTGGCCCCTGGGCTCAAAGCTACTGACTAGAACAAGGAATGTATCTCATTTCAGTGCTGTCATTCATTTTACATCAATCACTAGCATCTAGAAAACTTAAAACTTTCATCTGTAAAATGAGAGGAACAACGTGATCCACAGTGCTATGTGAAGTTGATCACAATATACCTTAAAACTAGGAGCAATGTTGATAATTTTAGGATCGCTTCACTACATTTGATATGGGATTTCTAAAGGTAGTGTTTCTTTTACCTAACAATAAACATTCATATTTGTAAGGTAATTAACTTTCTACACTTTTTTTTTTTTTAAGATTTTATTTATTTGACAGAAACACAGCAAGAGAGGGAACACAAGCAGAAGGAATGGTAGTGGGAGAAGCAGGCTTCCTGCAGAGCAGAGAGCCCGATGCGGGGCTCGATCCCAGGCCCCTGGGATCTGACCTGGGCCGAAGGCAGATGCTTAACGACTGAGCCACCCAGGTGCCCCAACTTTCTACACTTTTAAAAACATTACATCATTTGGCTCTCACAGTGATCTAGTGAAATGGGTAAGAAAGTCATTTTTTTAAAAGTTTTTATTTTAATCACCCGGCGCTCATCACAAGTGCACTCCTTAGTCCTCATCACCTATTTCACCCACCTCCCCAACCATACCTCTCCTCTAAGTTTGTTTCCCATAGTTAAGTGTCTTTCTTAGTTTGTCTCTCTCTCTCCTTCCTCTTTGCTTGTTTGTTTTGTTTCTTAAATTCCACATATGAATGAAATCATATGGTATTTGTCTTTCTCTGACTTATTTCACTTAGCGTTATACTCTAGTTCCATCCATGTCATTGCAAATGGCAAGATTTCATTCTTTTTAATGACTGAGTAATATTCCATTAGAGAAATATATATCTCATATCTTCTTTATCCATTCATCAATTGATGGACACTTGGGTTGCTTCCATATCTTAGCTATTGTAACTAATGCTGCTATAAATATACAGGTGCATATATTGGAATTAGTGTTTTGTATTTTTGGGGTGAATACCCAGTAGTGCAATTGCTGGATTGTTGGGTAGTCCTATTTTTAACTTTTTGAGGATAATCCATACTGTTTTCCACAGTGGCTCTGCCACTTTGCATTCCCACCAACTGTGCAAGAGGGTTCCCCTTTCTCCACATTCTTGCCAACATCTGTTGTTTCTTGTGTTGTTGATTTTAGGCAACAGGTGTGAGTGATCTCATTGTAGTTCTGATTTGCATTTTCCCTGATTGTAAGCGATGATGAACATCTTTTCATGTGTCTGTTGGACATCTGGATATCTTCTTTGGAGAAATGTCTGCTCATGTCTTCTGCTTATTTTTTAATTGGGTCATTTGTTTTTTAGGTGCTGAGTTTTATCAGTTCTTTATATATTATAGATACTAACCCTTTATCAGATATGTCATTTGCAAATATCTTCTATTCTGTAGGTTGCCTTTTAGTTTTGTTGATTGCTTCTTTTGGTGTGCAGAAACTTTTATCTGAGAGTTATTATTATTTTTTTATCTGAGAGTTATTATTATTCTTCCAATTTGACAGATGAGAGACATGAAGCTGGAGAGATGAAATGACTTGTCCGAGATAAGTCACTGTCTCCTAGGTGGCAGATTCAGAAATCTATTTCAGGTTCCTGGACCCCAGATATGCACTAGTTATCTTACAACTATTACCTGACAGTCCATTGTTCCATCTTCGTATTCAGAGTAAATGATTTAACTACATCAGCTCCACCCTTCAGATTGCTATAATTGACACCGGCCACACACCAGGCATTTCATAAGGCTCTATTTATTTGACAGAGAGACAGATCACAAGTAGGCAGAGAGAGAGAGAGAGGAGGAAGCAGGCTCCCCACTGAGCGGAGAGCATGATGCAGGGCTCGATCCCAGGACCCTGAGATCATGACCTGAGCCGAGGGCAGAGGCTTTGACCCACGGAGCCACCCAGGTGCCGTTCATAAGGCTCTAGACAGACATAAAGACAAATACACAACATGTCTGGGAGCAGAAAATCTATGTGAGGTCATTTAAAGAACAAGAATAGATATAGGAAGTGATAGCAATAATCCAAGAGCTTGTACAATGTGGGGAATGGATGGCAAGTACGACAGGGGTTCAGAGAGGAAATCGTTTGCCAACACTTCACGGGGCAAGCATGACTCAAGTTTAGCCAAGAAGAGCATGGGGAAAAACGAAAGCATGTCAGGCCAGGACACATGGTGGACAAAGGTGAAGAGAGAGAAGGTGAAGATGCGCGTGGCTGACAGTAGACCCCATTGGCTGGACAGGTGCATATTATGCAACAACGCTATGTTGAAAATCCTATAAAGGGCAAGTGAGCCAGATGTTTGAGAGCTTTGAAATGCTAATCTAAAGGACCCAGTAAAGTTGTGTGTTTTTTCCTGAATTATATCATCAGATTAGTTTTAAAATTAGATAATTAGTTCAGCAAAAGATTTCTGAAATTCCACTCTGCGGATCAACTGATGTGGTCAAATGGATCACTTTTGTTCACTTTCCTAATCACTGCTTGGGAAAACCCTCAGGCTCTGGCACAGAGCAACTGCATTTAAGTAACAGAAGTTTAATGCAGGATTTCTGTGCCGTCTTTTAATTAAATTGCTAGGGTCTTCGGAAAGCTAGTGACTGAGGATCCTTGGAAGCTATTAATTGCTAATGGAGACACACTTACTCAAAGTTTTTTGGGACTTTCCTGAAAATTTCCCTGAGGTTCATTCTGTCACCCTCACTGGGATCAAGGATTAACACACTGAAAGCGGCAAGTTTTTCCAATAAGACAAAGCAGATGTCAGAAGCTGGCCATGAAGTCGGCAAGTTTAGCAGGTCTTTGGCATCTAGGTAGAAAAGATGAGCACGTGGGGCAGTTTCAGCCCCTTGTTCCAAACAAGCAAACAAACAAACAAACACCGGTACCTAAGGGAACTAACACCTGAGGCTACTTTTAATTTTCATCCAAACCACTATCAGGAAAAGACGATAAAAATACTGGCTGTTTTCAGATAGTTCCAGTCTTTATTAATGGCTGACAAATTATATAGCCAGTAGACACCTTTGGGTTATCTTTTGGAGGTATCAGTGATATTACAACGTGGAGGATGGCTCACCACGAACAGTGACAAGAGGCTAAAAGCTTCTGTGCTGACATATGATTATGTAATGTTCAGCATGTGCCAAAAACTTTTAATGCTGATGAATGAGTTCTGAGCAGTGAATAGGAAATGCATTACGTGCACTTCTGCACGGGCTCTGACACATGCATCAGGAAAGATGTTTCGTGGGCCCAGGGGAGCTCTATGGTGGGGCACTTCTTTGAAAGGACAACGCTTCCCAGCTAGACAAAAGTTTCCCTGACACTTGATGAAACTGAATCAGGGGCTATTTTGCAAGTCAACTCAGTTAAAGAGGCATCTGTGTGTATAAACGGCCAATCCTTCTGATTCCGTGGAAGAGGTAATTTCCATTTCTAGAGCATATGAGACTCTTAAGAAGAATGGACTTTGGGGGCACCTGGATGGTTCAGTTGGTTAAGTGTTGCACTCTTGATTTCAGCTCAGGTCATGATCTCAGGGTGGTGGGATCGAGCCCCACATTGGGCTCTGTGCTCTCCATGGAGTCTACTTGAGAATCTCTCTCTTCCTCTGTCCCTCCCCACTCAACGCTCTCTCCCTCTGGCTCTCTCAAATAAATAAATAAATCTTTAAAAAAAAAAGATGATGGACTTTGTGAAATTAAAACATGACAGCAATAATTTTGAGGGATTTTCCCTTTAAACCACTACCCCCTGGATCATATAATACAGGATAATAAAAAGATTTTTGACTTCAGTTATATCAACTATCTTACAACTATCCCTGGCAAACAATAATTCTGAATGAAGCCATGTATTTTTTGATATGTTGATACTATAATGGATCTTTATAGGCTCTGGGGATACCTTCTAAGCATATCTTCTTCATTGTATATGACTCTGAATAATTATACATAATTCCTGGACTTTGGTGACTACTTGTGCTTACTCTCAGGAGCTTTGTTACTTTGCTTCTGAGAGTAGGGTTTTGTCAGATACAGCTGGACAATAGATGCTACCCATTGCCCCCTCAAAAAATTCACCACAGGGCCACATTTGGCTTCTCAGATGCCAATTTGTAACTTTCAAGTTATTTTTATTCTTAAGCGACTTACACGGACACCGTATTTTAGTGGCTGGGTAGGTCAAAAACAGAGCTCCTCCGATTTCTAGCTTGAGGCTTTGCCTGCTGTATCATGCTCTCAATTTTATTCTACATATTTCTTCCCTATCAGATGAATCTACTACATTAAATTTTCTTTTCCTTTTAGGAGAGTGAAATACATTGATGTTCTTCTAAATTGCTTTCTCTTAATAGAACTTGGCTTTGTAGGAACTCCCTTCACCTTTCATAAGTTTTGTATAAAAAGTTGAAAGATCTTGGTGTTCGATTTTAAATTAAAATAATGCAGGCCTAAGAGAAATAAAAAACAATTTTGGGAACATGTCTTTGCCTCCTGTCTTCACAATTTTTATTCTAATAATCACCTGACATGAATGCTTTGATTACAAGTAGATCAAATGTGGAAATGCCATTTTAATAATTCAACAGTGAATTTTATTATTACTTTGTAGAGTGGAAACTCTTGGTTACCCAGCCAACACATATTCCCCCATCTTCCTTCATAAAGATGCTAATTATGTATGTGTTTACCCCTCCCTCAGATGACAAAGAAGCAGACGACTTCATTCTCTACTGCAGGAGTAGATCGTGCCTGATCTGGAGTGACAAGTACAGGCATTCCTCTGGCTTCCTTACTTATCCAGAGGTAGGTCTATAATTGGAGTCCGCCCAACAAATGGAGGGAAGGACCTATGCTCCATGCTTGAGGTAGAGCTTTGTCTCTTCGTAAGAATACAGAGACACAAGAGGTTAAATAACACGAGAGGTTAAATAACTTGCCTAAAGTTACACAACTATTAATTGGCTGAGAACAGATTCAAGTCAACACAACGTGGCCAGGAGGGGACCTTGAAACCACCACGGGGCCACTTGATGTGACTTGCAAGAGGTCAGTCAAGAAATCAGTGAAAGGTAAAGAGTAGAATTCAGGTCTTCTGATTACCAGCCCAGGACATTGTAAAAAAATGTGCCGTGATATCAATTCTTGTAATTACACACACACACACACACACACCTTCCTGGCTTACAAACTTCTCCAAGGTTGTTTTTCAGCTCAACATTGTTCTTTTTCCTCCTCCCCTCTTCACACTGCCCCAAAATATATTTTTTTCCTTTTTTCTCTTTTTCCAAAATACTTTTTAATGCAAGTGTAGGGCTGGGATGAGGATTTGGGCTGATTAGAATTCTGCTCTTTTGCAGAATTGTCCTAAGGATAAAGATCAGTGATTGTTTGTGAAGAAAAACATCTGGAGAAATCGTCCTGGGTATTAGCTTTGTAACAAGAAACCAAAATTGGTGTGTAAAAGTTTTTTGGTTTTTTTTATCAAGTTAGTGAATCCAAAAATTTTTAAGAGGCTATCTTGAATTAGAAGTTAATCAGTGGCTAATTAAGCCATTCGGGTCTTTCCCAGAGTCTCATGATTGGATGTCTCTCAAGGTGTCACCTTATTTCTGTTCTCTGTATCACGCTTGTTTATCTTTCATTTAATAGTGTTGTCATTTTGCAAAAACTTCCAGTATTTTTTGGGGGGGGTGGGGTCCAGTTTTGGATGCATACAGGATTGTGTATTTGGTATTTCTGATCTCGAATGGTAATGTTTGTATTAGAAAATGCTAGCTCCATTAAGGCAATAAGGCAGGCTTTGGAAGGAAAGGTCTTGACACCTGTTCCGAAATCACCCAGCGAACTAATGACTGCCGTTACTCTCTTGGGTTCACGGGCACATACTATGTGTTCTAGGAGGGAGAGGGAGAAGTAGTCTTCGGACCTTCCCGAAGTGGGACCTGCTATGGCCTCAGGGATGCACTCTTGTGTGTACATCACTTCAAACCTGGGTGAGAACGCGGTCCACTCAGCGTAGCAGCATAAATCAGGCACAGCCAGGGGGGCATCAGAGAATGGGTCCTAGCTCTTGTAGTTATGGCCCAGACATTCTTCCTTCCCCTCCTCTTCTCGCCTTGCTCAGGCTGAGTGTGGATCCCATGTGCATTAGGGGCTGGTGTCTCAAACAGGACCGTTCTAATGCCCTAGAATGCATTTGCGTTTCTCTCCGTGAGAGTGCAATGCCTGCCCTGCAGACGGGTGTGTGCCTCCAGACTCACGCACACCGACACGACTGATGGAAAGATACACAGACGCACCTTCAGACACACACAGACCCACGGACGGACACACATATATGAGGACGCATGCCTATGCAGACACATACAAACTCAGGCACACAAGCATACAAACAAAGGCAAAGACACAAGCGTGTCTCTGCCCCCTCTAGGAAGCCTATGTTGGTCCCATCTACTTGAATGAAGGTTCGATCTCTCTCTGTGTGGGAAGTGGAAGCGCTGGCCGGAAGTCAGGAGGTGTGAATTGGGTTAGGTGCCAGCCTTGAGCCTTTGCACGGGGATTAACCTGACATGCTCCAGATCAAGGTATGAGAAACACCGTCTTGGGTTGCTCCTGGAACCCAGTGCCTCTGTGACCCCTGGAGGGTAGACTCCAACTCTGAATGGGCAAGCCATGAGCAGAGCAATGGGGCAAAGGGAGCCACGCTCCCTCCCAGGATCTGACACCTGTTCTCCTTCTCTGAAGGGGAGGGAGAGGCAGAGAAATCAGCAGAATCGGAAGCATGTGCAGTGGAAAGACTCTCTGACTGCTCCCTGGACACCCGGAGCTCCATTACCAGATCATAAATGTATTTGGATGCACCTTATCTAATTACAGCTACGCGGCTGTAACTTTCTTCCTTCAGTTAGCACGCCCATCCAAGTTTCCATCGTTGTATCTGCTCTAACAGATCTTTCTCAAACAACTTTCACCATACGATGTAAGTGTTTCCTTTGAAAGCTGATTATTAGGTCCAGGAAATACTGGCTGGTGTATTCGCTATTTCCCAACTGGGTTTCTGTTGAGGATGTCATCTCATAGCATTGCGGTTTGTTTTGATGGGTGAGTGGGAACATTTATTTGCTCTCTGAAGTGAGAATAGACACCTAAGTGCAAGGTAGATCTGATAGCGGGGAAGACGGGGAGGAAATCCAATAAACAGTTATAAATGGTAGCTACCTTGTATTGATCATCTAGCGTGCATCAACCAGTACTCCAGGTGCTGAGCTGGCATTACCTTTATCCCCTCAACAACCCTACAAGGTCGGGTAGCACTACTTCCATCACACGGACGGGGAAACTTGGCTCAATGCTTCTTGGATATAAGACGTATTTATCCATATGGGGCTCATCCATATTTATCCACAAGTTCAATGTGTGGACTCAGAGTCTCAGAATTCAACAACGGATGTGGCGAAATCACCTTTCGACCCCATACGCCACTTTTTCATATTTAGAATTTTTACCTGGATCAGATTTGATAAGTGTGCTGACTGCCAAAAACGTGTACTCAGCCACGCTCCTGAGTTGTTTCCAGTGGGACGGGAGGAAGAAAGAGTGCACATCTGGAATTGAGCTGCCGGGATTTCAATTCTGACTGTGCCACTTCTAAACTGTTCGACCCTGGGCAAAAACAGTCCATTTTCTGTATCCGAAGGTCCTGGTCCCTAAAACGGGGGTTATCACAGCAGCCACATCTCTGAACGGTGACGAGGAGTACACAAGTTGGCCCAGGTAAACTTTTCAGAACTGCTCGGGGCTCGTGAGAAACAACATGTCGGTGTCAGCGATCAGGATCATTTTTATTTCTAGCCACAGTTCTGGTCACAGTTTTACACGTGACTGGAATGTCCCTCCTCCAGAGGTCGATGGGAAGAAGGAAAAACAACATATTCCTTAATACTTGTCTTAATGGACTGAAGCTGAGTTGAGAACTGACCCCAAGCAGCACCTTCCTTAAAAAGGAAGGACTAAAGAAAAAGAGTCTGTGGTCCTAAAGGGCCCCCTCCCCCTCCCTTCCCAGTCTCAGACACAGTGGATTAACCAGATTATCTGGTTGGAGCCTTGAGAGTCGTGGAGGCAGCAGGAGGGTTCCGGGCCACCATTCTGATTTTGTTCAATGGGTGAAGGTCGATGGGCTAGTACCTACGGCAATAGGTTAGTCAAACAGACTTGACTAAGAGACTGATCATAATAATGTAACAAGAAAAACGAGCAAGACATTTGAATGGCAGGGTTGTGTGGGTGGGAGGCTTGCTGTTGAAGTAACTTTATTGCACTATTATTTCAGTCAAGGGAAATATCTGTGACAAGCCAAGACAGGGCTCTGAAGTCACGCATGCTCACTGTGCTGCTCTTTCTTTTTCCCTTTTTCCTTTCCTTTCCTTTTTTTCCTGATCTCTTCTTTTCTTTCCTCTCTTCCTTCCTCTCAACCTCTCTCTTCTCATGCTCCCCTTCCTTTCCCCTTCCTTCCTTCATTATTTTTTATAATGGAGACTTAGCTCTGACCCATTTGCGATAGTCATTGAAATGACCTTGGGAACCCACAGGCACTGTGGGCAGCTTCGAAAGCAGAGGTTTCTCTCTGCCACAGGGCTCAGGAGACATTCCCGTCAGCACTGAGTTGTGCAAATGGATGGCGCAGGAATTGCCAGAGCACATTAAGTCGGTGTTAGAAACAAGTATGGAATTGTGGAGAAAGTTTGGGCTGGAATGGCTAGAGATAACGAAGGAACTTAAAAAAAAAAATATGACGAGCTGACTGTCGTCCTCACTTCTTCATCAACTTTGTTTTTGAGAATCTGCTCCGACTTGTTGGAACTACCCTGATTGTGATATCAGGAGGGCATACAAAGAAAAACAGAGCATAATTATTCAGTGTGCTCAGAGATTTCTTAACACCCCTGCCTCGTCCTTCTGAGAGCAGGCAGCGAATCCAGCCTCAAACACTTCTACGGGGAAGGAATAAATCAAATCATACACAGAGAAAATGTAACAAAAGGAAAAGCCGTTTGTAACATTTGTTTCTGTGGCCACTTCCTCTGTGAGAGCATCTTCAGCGAAGTAAGGTGGGTCGGGATGACGAGATGTTTGGGTAAATCCTGAACCTCAGAAATAATTATTGTCCTTCCCTGAGACTCCCTTCGATCTTCCATTGCTCAAACTCTGTCATTTCTTCCTTTCCTGGCCACTCAGGAGCCTGTGATCTCACTTTTTTGGAAATCCCATAGGATGTATTTATCGCTATAGTAATACTTAAGTTGTATACCTTTCATGTGTCACTTTTTTGGCAAGGATGTCCTTATGTTTAAATCTCCCCTGCTCACGGAGATTATAAACTCCTGCAGGGCTGGGCCGTATCTTAGGCTGATCTGTGTCCTTGTGGCACTCTCTTACACGTAATAAAGAGTAGGTTCTCAGTAGATGCTGGATGTCTGAGTGAGAACATGCTTAGGTCCTCTTCTGCATGCATTTTGCATGTGGGTTTGTATGTAGCAATGGCAGGATGAATGTCTTTTCTCCAGGGGCTGTGTGGTTGCCATTGACGGGATTTTTCTCCTGTTTCCTCTCCCCTCTCTTAATATTTGATGTCCCCTTATACAGGACTATTCATTGTTGGAGTAATTTCAAGTTTTCTCTACTTGGGAGTCCAGGAGATATTATGCCTTTGTCTATAAACTCCCACTGGATTTGCAACATTGCCTTGCTCCCACTGGTGGCCTGATGAGGGTGGGGATAGGGAGATGAGAACAGATGAAGAATAAGCCCCTTGGGTCTCTGTCTGGTCTCACTTCCCACCTCTCCTGCAGCCAAATCCAGGGAAATGAGAAAGGAGCAGACATGGCCTGGAGGTTAAACTTTATTTTCACATTGGATGGGGTGCTCTGGAGGTCGCAAAGTATGCTCTCTATCTATAGGTAGAGGGAAAAAAAATGGAGAGGCAGGTACATCTCCTTTTTATCCCTGTTTGGAAATAGACTTAAGGTACTACCCTTGACCTCAGCCTGCGAATATCATCTGAACAATTTTCCAGACTCTTGCTTTTAATTTTAAAGCCAGTCTTTGAGCGAGAATGTTCAATCACAACATACAGGTAACAAACAAGCCAACAGACAAGGTCGAATTTATCATTGAGCGTTCAGGTCATCTGCTAACCGTTCCAGGTATCTGATTCCAAAGCAAACATATCATCTAGCTATTAGGATCCCCTGGAGGCATTTAAGCTAAGTGAAAGGGCAAGCGATGATCTGTGGCAAAGATTGCTACTGCAGCCAGTCACTAACATTTCTGGAGGTGGAAATTTCATTTTGTTACTTTTGCATTCAATTATTCAGGACGGTTTTTCCCTTGTGAAGTTTTATGGAAATGACAATTATTTAATTGTATATACAGACGACGCTAATAATGACAGTAATTACTGTTCACTCCCTGCTCGCCGCCCCCGGGCCTTTCTGGGATATTGACCAGCCTTGCTGAGCTAAAAACCCCTTCCTGCCCCTGTGAGCACAGGCAAGTCGGCCACCTGGACCCCAGCTTCTGCCTCGGTAATAAGGTGAGAGGAAGCCATGGATTTGTTAAATGGTACTATGTTTCTGCTACACAAAAACAGTATTACTATGATCAGTGGCAGGAGCAATTTACTCAGAAGAATTCTCTGTGAAAAGTATCTAGAATACGAATTGCAGTGGTGAGAGAAAAGTGTTTATCTACACCTCACCACTTCATATTTGTGTCTTTGGGGGAGATGGGGAGTCGGAAGGGATATTTGACCTAAAAGAGGTATTACGTTAGAGGGGGATTGTATTACACTGTATGATATAAACATACATTCATATGTTTATATGAACTGGCCCAACAGAACCCATACTTTTTTTTTTTCTTTTTTACTTGTTTGTTATGTAAACTCCTATATTAGGCAAGCTGGGTGACTTTGTATTCCCAACCCCCCCCCCAAAAAAAATCAGTCATTAACCATTGTGGTCTGGTGTCATTGGCTATAGTTTTGTTAACCAGAAGGTGAAACAAAAATAATAATTTTCAGATGACATATTTATTGGCATTTCTTGGCTTTGCAGTGAATATTATGTTCAGTACAGAAGTAATAATACTTAAAAGAAAGTACTATGTATTTTTTTGTGATGGTGCTAGTCTACCTCACTCAAAGCAATATACTGTTACCAGCTTTCATCTTTAGAAGCTGTGTTCTTGGAGGTCTACACGAATCTCTACACAGACACACTCATGGTTCCAGGCCCACATCTATATGGTTTATTAAATTCACTACATTGGAATAGATTCTCATGAGATGCCAAGTAGCTACTGGATAATTAGATATTATTATGTGACTGGACAGTTTTCTGTTTCACTTAACATTATTTAACATTTTTTTGACCACTGTGTTTCAAGTTCTTATAATTCTACCCTATATTCTTCCCTAAAGCTTGTGAGACAGCTTTTAAAAATACTTGCGTATGTGTGTTTATGCATGTTCGGAGTGAATACCGACTCCTGGTGAGAGTGCCATCTCTAAATCTGTACACCTTGGAGACCTCAGAAAGTCTCTAAGGAACGAGATCACCGTGCTTCTGGGAGATATATAGTAGAGATTGCTCTCTCGCTCTCTCCTTCTTGGACATTTTGTTACTTCCAACATTGAATCGATTCAAATTAAGCTGAATTTCCCAAACTTGCTTGATCATAAGCAATACTTAAAATGTTTCTTACGTTCAGGACTCTTGAGAGATTTTGATTCCTTGGGTCTGAGACTGTGCTCAGGAATGTGTATTTTTAGCAAGCATCCTAGGAGATCCTCAGGCTTAAGCAGGTTTGAAAAACGTGTTGCTGAATAAAGACCAGAGTCCCTGCATTCTCAGAAACGAAGTAGCCACGTAGAATTTAGCCGACGGAGTTAGCTTAAAATAAACTTTTTTTTCCTGCTTAAAATAATTCCTGTTTTTCTTTCTTTTTATTTTTTTAAGCTTAACATAGTTTTTAAATAAAAAAAAAATAAGCATTCTACAGGTGTCATAATATTAGAGAAATAAATTCTTCCCTTTTGGTTGTGCAACTGGGAGCTCTTAGAAGACTGTCAATGGACAGCGTCGGGAGCTAGGAGGCTGTGTGACTCTGATTGTCATTACAGTCACCATCCGTGAAAGAATCCCAGACCTGTTGTGCAAAACACCCACCCAGGTCACTCAGTCACCCTCCTCCCGCTCTGGCAGAAACAGACCCAGCGACCGCCGTCCATCTCATGTGACAATGGTCCTGCGTGGTTTACCATCGAAAGCACGGACACCCTCAGGGATGGGTGCGGAATGCTCAGTCCCCCCGGAAAGTGCAGAATTATAAGGGCGAAGGGCAGAAATGACTGCCTCCCGGCCGACCTCGTGCATGCCGAGCTGCTGCCTTCACTGTCCTTGGCGCTCTGTTGAGAAATAATGGCCAAGCTTGTTTTTCTTGCCCAAGTTCACCGCAGCCAAGCCCTCGTGCGTGGAGACTACACCGACTTCCTTAAAGCGCACCACGAAAGTTTACTGGATGTTGTCTCCTCAATTTTCACAAGTTTATGAGTCTTTAATGAGCATTTTCTCAGAGCTTGGCAGTTTCTGAGTGTTTTTAAATCATTTTTACTAGCGACTTCCAAAACACACCCGTGTGGTAAGTCTGTGCTTTCAGCCACATTTTTACAGGATGCGTGGGACCAAAAATAAAAAGAAGAGAGACAGACGTTCACTTTTAAGCTCCGTGCCTGGTTCTCCACCGCAGGGGAGAAAGGGAGCACTTGCCCGCTTATTCACGTCGGCTATTACCATCAGCGGTGTCAGTGATGTGGTTCCAATGGCTCAAAAACAAAACTAAAACACCCACAGGCTTTCTGAACACCGCCCTGGCCCTCTAGCTGCCGAGAGGCACTTCGGCAGTGGGACTTTTCAGTTCAGACATGAGACACGTTCGCTGTAATGATAGAATGACACGTGTACACCTTTTCTTTTACAGGGAGGGCGTTTAATTTACAGAAACGTAAGCTCGTGATTAAGATCTAGGAATTTTCCTTAATAACTTTCCGATTCTCCAGCCCACTCCTGGAAGCAGTCCTTTACCCTTGGTCGGCGGGAGCTCTCGCAAGAAGTAATCATCGCAATTCCAAATGAGTTCTGAACATTCCATTATTTAACCCTTCTCTGGCTCAATAACTTTCTCTGATCGCTTGATCGCGTCATTTATTGGGTATTTGAAAATGTGAGCTTAAGAGACCTAATAACTCCCTTTATTCTTCTTTTCCTCTGACTTCAGATCCATAACCGGGAGGAAATGAAGCTGTTCGCACTGAATTAGTAAAGAACATACTCGTGTAAAGTAACTTCTCTGGTAAAACTTCTAAGCGTATAAAAAGCATAGTTTTTCTCTCCCCTCCAGTCGATATTGAAATGAATTGATAGCAGTTCCTTGCTTGTTAAAAAATGTTTCAATAATAAGCAGCATTTTGACAAGTGGAGGGGAGACTCCAGCTACTTAAAGATTTGTGAAATTATTTTCTTTTTATATGCATATATTTCTGTTTTGTTTTTATGTGCATGATTTTTTTATGAAGTTATAATGTGATTTTCACGATACTGAAAGTTGAATTTATCTCTCTGCTGTAGTTGGTCTAAAACGAAAGTTGCTTCTTATGCTTTACCTTTTATGTACCAGGTTATAAAACACACAGTCCAGCAAATGGGAGCCCAACTCAGTGAAAATCTCTGATATGCAGAATTAATGAAAACAGAAAATATTCCTTTATAGTTAATACCTTATTCATTGAAGGAATTGATTTCCTTTATCAAGACAAAAATACAACTTTGTGTTTAGGAAAATTTTTTTTCTCTTTTTCTATTCACTGTGAGTCCACAGACTAAAAACAGGCAAAATAGATATTTTTGAGAAATATGAAATTATGGGCATGCATCTAAGGGTAAAATGTATGACAAAATAGGTTAAACATTTTTTTAACTTTTTCAATGCAACTACACATACCATTGTGTGTATGAGCATATTTTTATTTACTTTGTTCTGATAATGTTTTTACTTCATACGTTGTAAAATTGTTTCATGTTTGTCTCAAATTATGCATTTCCAAATGATGCAACAAAAGTCAATCTATATGTTAACAATCATTCTATTGAACAACTTCTGGGGAGGTAGTGTGAGATGAGATAATTTCACCCAAAGAAACACTGAATAGACTAAAACTTCTTAAGTGGGCTTTGGTGAGACTTAGAAATTAAATAGAGGCCGAATCGTCCCAGGATAGCTTTTAGATCAAGTATATGGCACTGAGATTAATTGTTTTCTGTCTCTCTCTTTTAATTAAAGTTGACCATCACCACCGTTATTGAAAAATGGACATTCCTCACATATTGTCTTTTCACAGGACTTTCTTTGCACATCAGCAGACCGGCCTGAGTGCCGGTGGCCTGTTCTCTTGTGGAAACCTCTTCACAGGCAGAGTGGCCTGTGCTCTGACAGTTTTCGAATCTTGGCTTAGGTTTTGCTACTTTGTAATTTCTTCTGTGGCGAACTTCCAAACCTGTCTTTTAGCAGTAAACCCTCAAGAGCAATGTCTGTTTTGTTTCTTTCTGCTTCGTTGAATGGGAAAAAGAAGAAGAGGAAAAACTTGGAAACAAACTGCCTTGCACAAAATAGGTGATTTCACTGGAACTGGCTTATGCAGTATCTTCTAGGCTTTTCATTGTAAAGCAAGGGGAAAGGAGTGATTTCTCCAATATTATGGGATCTCATAGTTGAGTGCACCGTCCAAGAATGACAATGGCAAAGATACGAATAAGCATCGTTGTAGGCAAGTTTACTCTACTTCCTGGGAGCAAACGTGTTTATGTTTTTCAGGATCTTTGAAACTCAGGTTCAGTCTGTGCGACTCAATTGCTCGGGAGGATCTTTAGAATGAGCGCTCATTTCCTAGGGCGAAAGGATCAAACTCGGAGAGTTACTTTTCCTGTACTCATCAGCCTGATGGAACAAATCCAAAATGCTCCCCACGTCCCCAAGGAACACAGAATGGAAGGTGTCACAGAGAGCAGGCTAGTAGCGGGGATTCAAAACGTACATATCAATGCATTACCCCGGAAAGAAACACACAGACCCCTTCCAACGATTCACTCTCCAGGCATGCACAAGCAAACAGAGAGAAACCCAAGACTCACAGTTCATTTGAATTCACAAGGGAAAATTTTCAGGATGACTGTTGCTTTGACGTCGTCTAACTGATGCAGAGGGAAGCCAAACCTGTTTTTAATTGCAAAGCCAAATGGTTTATGCATGGGCTCTGCCATGCTTGTGAGAACATGTTGCTTTTACAGCCCCCTCCCCCTCCGCGAACGCGAGACTAGGCTTGCCAACACTGTGAGTAGAGCCACATTTAAAATGAGAAGCCTTGCAGGTGTTTTTAAGAGGGGTGGGGGTATCAATCTGTCAGAGATGTCACTCTAAGTGGATCTACCTGCCTGTCTGTTACCACTTGCTAATTACGGATTTGGGGGATAATTGTCATAAATCTTGCCACAAAACGTGCCATAAAATGCGTGTTCTGGGGGCAGAGGGTGATGTGTGCGGAAGGACAGAGCGGGAATCTAAGGGTTTGTGACCAGCGGATCACAGAGCCGGCGCTGTGGAATTGTTCCACTGTTTAATACGCCCATGAATACACATATTGTTGTGTGTGTGTCAGCCTGCTCGAGGCAACATCGCTGGCATTCCAGTATGGGACCCGTGAGCGCACACAGAGCAAGAGTCCATGGAGAAGTTTCTCCACATATGGCCACAAAGGACCTTCTGGAAGACGCCGTCCTTATTAGAGCCATCCTGGAGAGGGCTAAGAAAGACCCCGTGTAAAGGACTAGCAAATTAAGACATTTTCTTTGGTTTGTGAGGCCGGACCAATCACGGCCAAGGCAGAGCCTGGAAAAGAAAAATCCCGGGATGGGTCTTACGCATTTGTTGTTCCAAAGACGACTTCCAGGTGAGGACCAGAGAGGTCCGGAAAAGGAGGCCCACGGTTTTGTAAAGAAGATCTACACTCTTTTGCAAAGAGTTGGCAGGAACAGAAGGTGGAGCCTAAAAATAGTTTCTGCTTCTGTGTCCAGTTCTTGAAGTCACTGCCACTAGCAGCTGCTGACTCATTAACTGTCACAGTCACCTTATCTTGTGATCTCGGCTTACTTTTCCCTTGTCGGCTATCATCTGTACGCGTGCGGGCGCGCACACACACACACACACACACACACACACACACACACAGAGCCTGCGGCTTTAAATATTAATTGTATAGTTTGCAACATGAGACCAAATGTTCAGTTGAAGCAATCCACTCTGTCTTTAGTGAAATAGGTCGGTACCTTTTTCTGACATTCTGTGAAAGACCGAGGTTTCTCAAGGGCAGGGCGCAATTGTTAATCTTCTGTTCTCAGAGTAGGTGCTCACTAAATATTGAGAAATAAAGGATTCTTCCTAAAAATGCTTTCTTCTGAGAAGGTGACTCGGAGGATCACCTGTCCATCAGAGGTCCGAGCATGCCTCTGGACCTTGGTGCTTACTACTCTCTCCATAATGAAGCAAGCAGTTCTTGGCCTGCTGGAAGAGAGACCTAAAGTAAAGGCATATAGTCCCTATGTCTACATATCCTGTGTTGAGGTACAGACTGCAGGGTCTAAGTAACATACGCCTGTTCTCTATTGACACATACACACCTTGAACAGAATTCACTGGCCAGGGCTTAGTAGTGACTCATTTGTAGGACTCCGAAGGAAGAGGAGCCAAGAGCAAAGTAGCCCAGCATTCAAAACAAGATGTTCCTGGGGAGGCTCAATGCTGCCTACTGTGTGCACACAGATTGGTATAACCAAGAATGAGCACAGAGTCATGTACATACATTACTTATATATATTTTTTCCCAACCTGGTGTGCCTACTCTTCACTCATCATGATAGACCAGACCTGTTTATTTTAGGCTCCAGCTCATCCACGCGATTTTCTTAATAAGGGAAGCAGGGCGCATAATCATAGCACCTATTGACCACCCCAGGGAACAGGTGCTATTGAGCCTTATTGGTCTTTGTCGGCTCTGCACTAAACTGTCAGAAGATGTAACATGGATTTGAAACCTAATAACAGAAACTTCTTGAAGATAGGAATAGTAATAACAACATCGGTTACATAGTATGGATCTATAAAATATATAGCAGATTTGTAGGAAGGACAGGCACACATCACAACCACACTTTCCGGGGCTGGGGACACTATTATCATGCGTATTTAATGAAATGAGGAAATTGAAGCTCTAAACACTTGGCTGGTTTGGCCAGAAGCCAGTCTGGGCATCCAACTCTAGTCTGTAAAACTATGTTTTCCATTTCCCTCTGAGATGGGGGCATGGTGGACGGACAGATGCCACGAAAGGAGGAAGGGGTTGGTCATTGGTTGGCAGGGAGTGCTTCTTAGGTAGTTCCTGTATTTAGTTTGCCCCTGTATTTAGTTCAGGGGGATGATGCAAAGACAAGGAAAGAGTTCTCTCCTCTAGCATCAGGGATTAGGGGAGAAAGGGTCTTGTTATGTATATGTGAGGTGTGTGAGGAGCATGGAGAGGTGTACATTGGGGTGAGGAGATGTAATGCAGTGTGACAATGTTTGTGAGTGACTGGTGTTCAAGGTCTGGACTTGACAAGAGAAATGACACAGACTTCTCGTCTTCGCCATCCAAGAACTACTTAACAGTCCAATGGGGAAGAAACAACATGGAAGCCAAGCCAAGGCAGAATAAGAAGTGATCTAGCGAAGCTCGCTGAGGACTCTGGGGATATAGAAGAAGGTGATTTAGTCCAGCTGAGGCAAGGGAGTTGTAGTGAATGAGGGAATGGGTATGATGGAACCGGTCGCTCCAGAGCTGTGGGAGAGTAACTGGTCTTGCTTCCCCAAACACACCAAGAGTTTCCAAGGCTAAGTAGTGACTCAGGATGTGTGGGATGAATTCAAACAAGAAAGGGGTGCCTCAGAAACTCCATGGCTCTCGGGCGCAGGGAACATGCCAACGAGGGCTGGTTACACCACTTGCAGACTCGGTGCAAAATAAAAATGGGGGCCTCTTGCTCAGAGAGCAGGAAAAAGTGTCATTAAAGGCATTAAAATCTAAAGCTCTTTTTCTCTTCCTCCAGTGACTCTCGCTCTCCACCGGTCATACTGTTATTTGTTCTTTAATGTCGTTCTAGGTAAACAAAATTTAAACTCTCAGCACAGCTTGTAACATTCATCTTTACAGTGTAGGATGCCAGTTTTCAAAGAAATTTTAAGAGCCTTTAATTCACAAGCCCGGAAATCACACAATACCTATTTTACTCATATACACATATGTAGTTCATTCTTGTCAGAACAGTGGAAATGCCACACAAAACGCACTCAGCTGTTTTTATTTCCCTTCTGGATACAGGCACCTTCTAGCAACGCAACATGCTTACCTCGAGTTCTTCCCGAACCTCTGTGAGTTCCACACATCCAGGGTCAAGGGGCATCCCAAAGGCTAGACATCCCAAAGGCTAGACATCAATGGGTGACAGGGAATGGAGGAACAATCTGTGTATTTCCTCTGCTCACACATATTCCCCATTGTCTCATTGGATTTCACTTACAAAACATCCGTCCAAAGATAAAATTCTTAAAGAGTTGCAAGACAGTGATAGCAGGGCATTAAATCAAACCAAGGGTCCTTCTGAGCACAGGGTCTGGGCTGATTGCACAGGTTGCTGGCCCAGGAAACTGGCTTTGCTGTCAACACAATTTCATCTTAGACAAGAAAGCAAGGTCAAAAGATCAAACAGGAATTCTCTGCTCTCTGACTCAGGCTGAGAGACCAACCATCCCTCATCTCGCAGAAGTCCAAACCAGGAATACAACCTGATTACTCAAAAAGAAGGATAAATCATTGCCCCACATTTATTAGCATGAACTTGAACAAGAGACCAGCGGGAAGTACACACACAGCTTTGACCCTCCTGTCCACAGCCTCGGTTCCCTGCCCCATGGCATGAGTTTTTTCCTTATTGATAGGAAGTAATAGGGTAAAAAAAAGTCTCTCTCTTTTCTGGGCACTTGGAAGACAAAGTAAGGACGCTGTGCAAGTGATGGAGATGAAGCTCTAGAAATGTGTTACACTCCTTTCTTTTCCTCACAAAACACAATCTGCTGGTATAAGTTGATTGTCCTTCTGTGTTGGATTTCCAGCTCCAGGCTCTGTCCCAGGCAACTTTGGGTTCAGTTTCCTCCCAGCCAATTATTCTCCTTAATTTCATGCTCAGTATTCTGGATGCATTCGCTCTGAGCATTAATAGTCTGGTGTTCAAGTCCAAGTTGAGTTATCCTTGAACAACCTCTATTTTTATACATGTTGTTCATTCTCTTGTAGAAAGTTTTTCCTAGAACGTTGATCTTTCCAGTCTTACTTTTCGTCATCTTCACAGTCTACATTTTGAGAAGCAGCAGGGTTATGATCTTATTAGTAATAATATAGTTAAATAATATTTGTATCATTATTATATGTAATATAATATATACTCTATATAGTAATGATATAATTAAATAATATAATTAAATAATAAATAAAAATAAATAAATAAAATTTAAATGCTTATTATGTACAAGGTGTAGGGCTAAGCCTTTGACAGATGTCAACTCATTTGATAGAACAACTTAATGAGGTTGGTATAATTGTTAATTCTATTTTAAGGGCCCGGATTCTTTAGTGGGGGGTTTGAATCCTGGTTTGGCCACATATTAGCAGGGAGGCCATGGACAACTGAGGAACTCTGTGCCTCAGTTTCCTCGTTGATAAAATAGCAGCTGTCTCAGATGCTGTACTAAAGAGATAATACATTCGAAAGGCTTCGAACCACGCTTGGCACAGAGTAGCATTCAATGAATGGTGGCCCTCCTCCTTTTTCTTCAGAAAGGACTTTCTTTTCTGTGGCTGGGTGCCTTTGGTTTGGCTGTGTGATCTCTCTGGGCCTCTTTTTCCTCATCACTGAAACAGAGATGATAGGGGAAGGCGGTAAAGCTGAACGGAGGTGGAGCACGGGAAAGACTGGGACATGGAGTCAACTCTCATCGAGGATTACGAGTGTTATTAGGGAAGGCCTCCCCCATTCCTATATCTTCACTAATCCTTGAGGAAATAATGATGTTTCTTCTTGTTTTTACTGGATATATTTGAAAGAGAGCACTGTGCAAGTATAAGGCATCCAATGTGTTGATGGAATACATTTCCATATTGCAATCTGATCATCACCATAGCATCAGCGAATACCTCTATCATGTCGCGTATCTCTTTGTGGGGAGAATAATTAGGATCTACTCACCTAGCAACTCGGAAGTTTACAATACAGTATCATATTGCTGTGCCCTGGATCTTCAGAACTTATCTATCTACTAGCTGCAAATTTGTACCCTTAATGTTTAGTTCTCTTTAATCTTCATATATCAATAGTATCCTACATGCCGTATCATGCTTAACAATTTGTTTCTCCTTTCTATCTGGACCGAAGCTCTGTTCAGTTTTTCCTTTCACTGTTTCCCTCCCTCCTTCCCCTCCACCTTCTGCTGTCAGGGAATTCCACTTGTATTTTTATGGTACACTTTTCTGGCACCTTCCACCATTCCGAAACTCTGTTTTCTGTTGGGGTCCAAACCATGACATGAGTTGGCGATCTGTAAGTGCCTCTGTGCTTCGCTAGTGTGGCCAGCATTCCAAGAAAGCACTAGAGAAGTTGCAAAAGATGGAAATTGGGGTCACGAGAAGGAATTCAAAGTATCAAAGCACATTTGTGGACGATAGTAGGTATTCAGCTTCCTGCCTTTCACTGAGATTTTCTTTTCACTTTTGGATGCCTGAAATACACTGGTGACCACTCACATCGGCTCACCAGCTCCTTCCTTCATCATATTTGCTATTTCTTTCTCTTCTTCAAGTTCAGTCCCTTCCCTCTTTTACAAAGTGAAAAAAGAAGGAAAAATTTGGGGTGCCTGGGTGGCTCAGTCGTTAAGCGTCTGCCTTCGGCCCAGGTCAGATCCCAGGGGCCTGGCATCGAGCCCCGCATCGGGCTCTCTGCTCTGCAGGAAGCCTGCTTCTCCCACTACCATTCCCTCTGCTTGTGTTCCCTCTCTCACTGTGTTTCTCTCTGTCAAATAAATTAAAAAAAAATTAAAAATAAAGAAGGAAAAATTTATTAGAGAATTTCCTGAACTATATTTTGAGATCGACATTTCTTATGTATTTAACCAAGGTTTAAGCCAAGAGTTAAGTTTATTTCTGTCTCCTAAATAGTTATGAATCAATAATTCGTAAGGTAACAAATTAAAAAATGCAACCATTTACATTCTCTTTCAGGCTACTTCCTCAGTATCCTTGGTGTAAAATGGTACGCTAACACTTTGTTGTAGAATGTGATTAAAATGAATTAATTCAGGTCTGTAAAGTGCAGTAGATTCACGCGGACTTTGTAAAAAAGCTACTTTGAGTAAAACCGTCGCCATATTTTACAGCTGGAAACACAATTCTGCCTCCAAAGCAGCCTAATTCATAGCTTCATTCCAGATCACTGGCCTTGATGAGGGCTCTCCCCTCGCCCCATTCTTGTCCCACCTCCTCACCACCCCCAAGACCCCATTTGCTCAGACTTTACTGCAGTGGGATTGTGGAGTGACCGAACTGAATGACAAGAAGCCACTTTTTCCACACCTGCAAATTTCTATTATAAAGAACGTAAATGACCAAATCCATTACAAATGAGCAGTTAGAATTGACAAGCGGCCTCCTGAGAGTGATACTTACAACCTTCACTGACAACTTATATTCAAAATACATCAGCAACTATTTAAAAAAAATGATGTAGCGGAGTTTTCTCTTAGGAGGCAAAGGTCTTGGTTTAGGGCCAGTTCAACCAGTATCCAGTTGCATGCCCTTGTGCTCCAGGCTCCTCACCTGTGAAATGGGGAGAATGATACTGCTTCTAATAACTTTACCCAGATAGTCTGACAATCCACGAACATAAATGTGTGTCTGTGTGTGGGGTGGGGGGGGGGAACTCCTCCAACCCACAAATCCATAAGCCCATGACAAGGATTGCTGAGATGCCCTGCTGTAATGTGAATATACCCAGCAAATGAGCAAGATTTGAATGTTCCTGAGATCAGTACTGCTGGGTTCTTGTTTCATTGTTCCTGCGAAGAGAGTCCTATAAGTGAATTCAGAACTTATCTCAAACAAAATCTAACTCGCCCATCTTTACAGAATACAAATTCCATTTGGTTGTTAGTTTGTTCTTTCCAGAAGGGACATTTAATCTAATTGACCATTTTAGAGTTAAGATTCCTCCCCAGAGAGCAGAGCAGACCTCTCCTTATCTCTTGAACACGAGTTTGCATAAAAACAGCAGCAGTCCAGCTGCTGGGGTGGCTTTTCAGGCACACCCCTGAAGGACAGCCATCTCTGGGTGTCGGCACAGAGTCTCTCATCCAGACAGAAAGACCACCAGGGGACATGTGGTAGAAACGCAATACTCGGGAAATCTGTCAATATCCAAGATTTTGGAAACTTTGATCCCAGAGAGTCTTCTATCTGGACAGGAAGGATCTTAGCTATGTTTCTGCTTCATTTTATAAAAATATATTCTTATGAAGGGTATTGGAGACAAAGTGGATAGTTCTATAGCTAGAGAGTGATTTGAATTCTCAGACTTTTGCTGCTGAGTTTGGTGACATAAATGATCACTGAGGATGGATGCTTAATTAAGGAATTCAGGGGCGTCTGGGTGGCTCAGTCGGTTAAGCATCCGACCCTTGATTTCGGCTCTGGTCATGATTTCAAGTCCCACGTCTACTCTGTCCTCAGCGGGGAGGCTGCTGGAGGTTCTCTTTCTCCCCTCCTCCCACTCATCTGCTCTCTCTTTCTCTCTCTCAAATAAATAAATCTTAAAAAAAAATAAGGTATTCAGTTGTTTGTTTCCAAGGTTACCATCCAAAAAGAAGACTCTTCATCTCCTTTTACACAGAGATGTTCCTTTGGGTCTTAAAGGTGCTCCTGACATTTCATCAAAATGCCTGCCCCTCTTTTAGAAGTGACCTCCTTGATCTAAATCTTATATAACCAGCGGGTATCGTCTGGTATATTCGTATATGGCAATTCTACTACCCTACCACTAATAATTTAACAGTTGTGTACTGCTTTATACTCTTCTGTTCTTTCATATATATTATTTGATTTGATTTCCTTGTGTTGATTGGTTAAGTAATGACCTTACTTTACAGTTGACAGATCAGACTTAGAAAATCTGAATGACTTTCTGTATGTCAAAGAGCTAATATGTGTCAGATCTTATGATTTCAATTTAAGTGCTTTTCCTACCACTCTGCTGTTCTGGCCTCTTGTACCTTATCTTTGGGCCATTGTCTCAACTGCCTTTTTTCCCCCCAGTTTTACTGAGACATAATTGACACACAGCACTAAGTTTAAA
>CM053611.1:3519761-3552264 GCA_028646535.1 Procyon lotor
GGGATTGGGCCCCGCATCGGGCTCCCTGCTCAGCAGGAAGCCTGCTTCTCCCGCTACCATTCCCTCTGCTTGTGTGCTTTGTGTTCCCTTTCTCGCTGTGTTTCGCTCTGTCAAATAAATAAAATATTAAAAAAAAAAAAAAAAAAGAAAAGCAGAGAGAAAAAAAATGTTCTCCTCGTGATGAGAACTGTTAGGATCCACTCTGTTCACACTTTCCCTATATTTCACATAGCAATGTTAGCTATAGTTGCCCCACTATATATTCCATCCCCAAGACTTATCTTTTTTTTTTTTTAAAGATTTATTTATTTGACAGAGAGAGAGAGGGATCACAAGTAGGCAGAGAGAGAGGCAAGCAGGCTCCCTGCTGAGCAGAGAGCCCGATGCGGGGCTCGATCCCAGGACCCTGAGATCATGACCTGAGCCGAAGGCAGAGGCTTTAACCCACTGAGCCACCCAGGAGCCCCCCCAAGACCTATCTTATAACTGGAAATCTGTTCCTTTTGACCACCTTCTTCCAATTCCTCCTTCCTCCAACCCCCATTTTTCCTAACCACAAGTCCGTTCTTTCTTTCTATGAGTTTGGTGGTGGTGTTCTTTTTTAGATTCCCTATGTAAGTGAGATCATACAGTATTTATCTTTCTCTGATTTATTTCACTTGGCATAATGCCTCACGGTCTATGTTGTTGCAAATGGCAGGATTTCCCTTTTTCCCTTTTTCATGGCTGAATCATACATGTACTGCAACTTCTTTATCCGTTCATCCATCGATAGATTCCGGTTATTTCTATGTCTTGGTTAATACAAAAAATGTTGCTATAAACACGGGGGTACAGATATTTTTTAGAGTTAGTCTTTTCATTTTCTTGGGGTAAATACCCTGAAGGGAAATTGCTGAATCATAGGGTCGTTCTATGTTTAATATTTCGGAGGACCCTCCATCCCGTTTTCCACAGTGACGACCCCAGCTCCTGTTCTCACCAACAATGCACAACGTTCTCTTTTCTCCACGTTGAAACCAACATTTGTCATCTCTTGTCTTTTTGGTGGTAGTTGATGGCCAGTTCTCATCTGAATCCCAAATCTGATTTCTAACATTATTCTCTTTTAGCTCCTTCTTTTTAGTTGCCCACCCCATCAAGCCGTCTCTTCCCATCTTTTATTTTCCAGGCTCTAACCCCAAACCTCCTGAAATTGTCCTTTTATTTATTTTTTAAAGCATTTTATTTGTTTGAAAGAGAGAGTGTGTGTGCACAGGGAGAATCTCCAGCAGACTCCACACTGAGCTCTGAGTACAGAACCCAATGGTGGGGCTTGATCCCAGGACCCTGAGACCATGACCTGAGCCAAAATCAAGAGTCAGATGCCTAACCGACTGAGCCACCCAGGCACCCCTGAAATTGACCTTTTTAAAAAACAAAACAAAACACCCTACATGGCCCTGATGACCAGTTCATCTCTAAATGTTGCTCCCTAACTCCTTCATTACTCTGAGTTTCCGTTCAATCCATCTCATTCCCCTGCATCTGCCAGATACTGAGCGAGGGAAGAAAACACAGGTAAGAACAGGTGGGCCGGTATTGTGAGGGCAAGTAGATTTCATGAGACAGAATAAGAAGAAAGAAGTTTGGGTTGAAATGATCTGTGTCACCAGCTGAGGACGCTGGGACAGGGGGTAGCAGGGATGGAGCCGGCCGGCGGTCCACAGCCACCTGGAGCAGACAGATGATAGAAGCAGATGGCAGAGGACTGATTAGCAGAGATTTCGCTGGGAAGACAACACAGGCAGTGGTGGGTGACTACACTTCTAGGGCTACCACTGTAGACTTGGCGCTTCCACTCATATGGAAGGCAACCTCTTTAATATGAAGAGAGGTCGCTCACAAAGAATTCATTTGCCTGCTGATCCATTTGTTTCATGCCAAGTAATCCCAAGCAGAGACACTCTTGAGATTCCAAATATCATTTGCTGTAGTTCCTGTGCAAACATATCCTTTATTACATACGTCTTCTTTTGAAAATAATTTTCCCTTTCATTTTAACTGTAAAAATCTCCGATGCTCCTAGGCCCTACCACAGGGCTTCTTGCCAGTTCTGTTCTCCTGGGCTGGTGGTAAGCCATTGACAACTGCTTTCTGGAAACCTCTGCCCAGTCAGCTGTGCACCCACTGAATAGTTGTGTGGTTTAGATTAGATCTCCCCAGTTTGTTGATGAGAATGTCAGGTAGGACAGAATCAAAGGCTTACAGAAGTCTAGGGAGATTACATCTATTGCATCCTTTTTATCTACAAGGCCTGTCACTCTATCATAGGAGGAAATTAAATTGGTCTGGCATGATTTGTTTCTCTAAAAGCCATGTTGGTTACTACCCAGTCTGTTATGCTCTCCTAGGTGATTGCAAATTGATCATTTTGATGATTTATCTTAGTAACTTCCCAGGCACTGGGTTTGGGGCTGACCCATATTTCTTTTTTCCATCTTTTAAAGGTGGACATTACATTTACCTCTTTTTCTCCTTTAAGGATTTTCCTTGGCTTGTTTAATTTTTGGTAGCATAGCCCATGGAGGTCTGACAACACAGTCTAGAGCATTCATTTGCATATTGTCACCACCCATCATTTGTGTAATTTTCAGCAATTGACTATTAATTCAGAATATTCACTCCCTTTATCCATAATATGCATGTATTTAGTCACTTATTCAGTATTTATTGAGAACCTAGGACTTGAAAAGGCAATAGGTATATAGACAATGAATTCATGAGCCTCTTGAGAAATTTACAGTCAAGTGCAAGAGACATACAGATAAAGAGATGATTATAATATAGTCCTGAAAGCACTAGAATGGGGTTAAGATGGAACACATAATCAGCATTTACTGCAGTAAATGAGGAAAGCTTCCTGGAGGAGGTGATTCCTAACCTGCATTCTCACAGCAAAGCAGGAGTTAGTAGGTGTTAGATGGAGTACAGTAGAAAGGAAGGGAACCAGGGCAGAAGGACTAGAATTTACAAGCCACACTCTGAGTGTGGGGATGCACGGCAAGTAAGCAGTGGGATTAGAGCATTGACCTTCTCTGTTAGGTGGGGAAGCAGGGTTGTAATATGCAGCTGGGGAGTATGGCATGGTCTGGGAGTGGCAGACCATGACCATCTTGCATGGCAACAACATAACCTTGGGATTCTTCTTGAGTGCAAGTGGGGCATTTGAACCTCAGTCAGCTGTTGTTTTTATTCTTGAGTACTCATCATTTTAATAATGTGGATGGTCTTAAGTATCAGAAGGAGATAGAAAAAAAATTAAGATAAAATCTTACACCTAGGGGCACCTGGGTGGCTCAGTCATTAAGCGCCTGCCTTCAGCTCAGGTCATGATCCCAGAGTCCTGGGATTGAGCCCCGCATTGGGCTCCCTGCTCTGTGGGAAGCCCGCTTCTCCCACTACTATTCCCTCTGCTTGTGTTCCCTCTCTCGCTGTGTTTCTCTCTGTCAAATAAATAAAATCTTAAAGAAAAACAAAAAAACTTACACCTAAAGTACCTTGCAAACTACTCAGAGAATGAGAGCTTAACAGACACAAAACAATTAAATTACAGTAGAAGTGGTTTAGGTAAGGACCGGAGAAGTCTCTCAGAGGAGAGTTACTGGGAATGCAGAGGGCAATGTTCAGATTGGATTTATCTATTTTATTTAAATTAAGGATGAAGCAAGAAGCATCTATAAGCCTCATGTATTTGGGAAGATCACAAACACTTTTAATTATAAATCACACTTATATTCCCACCAGCCACAATTCAGTTTGCCAATGTTCCCTACTGCCACAGTAACAACTGAAAACAAACCAAAACAAAACAAAGGCAAGTGGAAAAGAGTCACTTTTTCTGATAATGATAAATTAAATATTTCAAACCAACTTCCCTACTGAGAAAAAAATAGGCTAGTTGGAAAAAGAAAAGTTTTAAAAGTCTATTTAAATGCACCGGAGAGAAGACCAATAAGAGATAAGTAATGGAACCAGGATTTGGGAGAGGATGCAGGCTTAGGGTAATGACCTCAATATTTGGGGTTGTTTTTAACCTTACTGTTTTTCCTTCTTTCTCTCCTAAGTGTGGAAAGAGTAACTGCTACTAAGAGGTGGTGATGAACCAGACTCACTCAAACTATGAACATCTGTGAACAATTCTTACTCTAGTTAGGATCCCAAGGGCTGCAGGCTGGGAATATGGATGAATCAGGAATAGGCCCTACCAACAGCCGAGCCCAGCTGTAAACCATCCCAATCCCTAATATTAGGTTAAGAGTTTCCTGGAGTATTACTACTTCCAAGTCCCCCTCAGACTCAAACAAATAGATCCCTTCTCAAGAAAGGTAACATTGATTTTGGTCTTAAATTATTTCTAGAATAATTTGAACATGAAAAGACAAAACAACATGAAGGAAAATGAACAGAAGTATCAGATCACCGAAATATACCCATAGGAACCCCAGATATTGGAATATTCAAACATAGACCTTAAAGTAGTTCTTTTTATGTTTAAAGAGATGAGAGATAATAGAGAACTTGGTTAGAGAACTGGGAAGTATAATAAAAATAAAATAAAAACTCTCGAAAGTTATTTTAATAGAAAATTATATTTTGATTAAGTAATGGATAAGATACAGCTGAGAAAAGATAAGAAGGATCATGATGCAGAATCGAGAAACCCTATAAATTCCAATAACTAAGAAGAGAATCACACTTAGAAATCACACACTGGGGGTGCCTGGGTGGCTCAGTGGTTTAAGCCTCTGCCTTCGGCTCAGGTCATGATCTCAAGAGTCCTAGGATCAAGCCCTGCATCAGGTTCTCTGCTTGGCAGGAGGCCTGCTTCCCCCCTCTCTCTGCTTGCCTCTCTGCCTGATTGTGGTCTCTCTCCTCTCTGTCAAATAAATAAATAAATAAATAAATAAATAAATAAATAAATCTTTAAAAAAAAAAAAAAAAAAGAAATCACACACTGTAGCCAGAGGGGAGAAAATAGAGACAAATTGCTTTTAAATGAATTTTTTTTTTTGATTGGCTACTGAGTTCTCAAAAGGAAAATATATCAGGAAACAATAGAATTATATATTTAAAACGCTGGGGAAAAATGAAAAATAACTGACAACACAAAAATCTATACCCAATGAAAATATCCTTCAGGAATAAAACATATTTTCAGACAAAAACAGAGATAATTCATTATCAGTAGAATAGCAGTATGGATCAGCAGTACAGACTGGAGGTCAGGAATTTGGTAAGAAATAAAAGGATTTTTAAAAAGATGAGCAAGTGTGAGGATATAGCCAATATCGGTTGATTAAATTAATAATACTGCCCAGTGGATGTTAAAGTATATATAGAATTAAGATACATGATAGTCATGCCACATTAGTTGTAGAGGTGATAGAGTTAAAATGTTTCAAGATAAGTGCATTGTCTAGAAAGAACTGTAAAAAATGCCAATTATATTAGAGTTAGCTAAGTCAACTCTGCAGAGTAGAATCTAATACAGCCACTAGAAAATGTGTAAGAGAATGTAACTTGGTGAATCTGAAGGCATAGATACAGAAACTAACAAAACCTGGGGGAAAAGTAAATGGAAGATCAATAGTCAATGAGAAAAATTGAAAGAGGCTAATAGATAGGTAACGTAAGTCTCTGGCAGAAAAATATTAGAAAAAATAATAGGTAAAATTTTTTCCAATTTGATGAAATGGTAAACACAGAAATAGAAGAAGTGTAAGAAACCCCAATTACAAAAACATGAGGAAAAAAACCAAAAGAGATAAAATGAAATCATGAAGAGTACCAAATTAATTCAAAAGAAGTCAGAGAGAAAGAACAAAGAATAGATAAGACAAACAGAAAACAAATAAAGAATATGAAACTAAATCCTGATATAAACAAAAAACAATATAACAGTAAACATATTATATGAAATAAACACCTTAACTAAAAGACAGAGATGTTCAAGGGGCCCCTGGGGGGCTCAGCGGGTTAAAGCCTCTGCCTTCGGCTCAGGTCATGATCTCAAGAGTCCTAGGATCAAGCCCTGCATCAGGTTCTCTGCTTGGCAGGAGGCCTGCTTCCCCCCTCTCTCTGCCTGATCTCTCTCTCTCTATCAAATAAGTAAATAAAATCTTTAAAAAAATTAAAAAAAAAAAGAGATGTTCAAATGAATGAAAAAGCAGACCCCATCTATATTTTGCCTGTAAGAAGCCTATTTTTAATATAAAGAGACAGGTCAAAAGTAGAATAACTGAAAAAGGTATTCAATGTTAAGATAAATCAAAAAAAGTTGAAATAACTATACGAATATCTGAAAAAGTACATTTCAGAGGAAAAAATAAAAATTTAAAACATCTATTCATAGTTAATCAAAGGGATACAAAATGGTAAACATTGGTGTTACCTATTGACAGAGTTTCAAATTGTATAAAGTAAAAACTGATAGACCTACAAAGAGAAATAGATAAATTCATAAATATAGTCAGAGGTGTTAATGACAGAAAGTAGACAGAAAATCAGTAAAATTATGTTTGACTTGAACAACACTATCAAGCAATTTAATTTATATTTACAGAAACACTTTCAATCAATTTTTCTCCAGGGATCATAGACTATTTTCCAGATAGAGGTGAAATTGTTATGAGAATAAAATAAATTTCAAAACTGTAAAATTATTAAAGTCATATAAAAAGTATTCCCTGATTAAATAAAAATAAATCAGAAATTGACAGAAAGATTTTTGGAAAATTTTTAGGTATTTGGAAATGAAAGAGTATATTCCTAAATACCCTATGGATCAAATAAGAAATTAATAAATAGAAAATATTTTTAGTTGAATTAAAATGCAAACACAAGATTTAAAAAATTGTGTGATGTAGCCAAAGCAGAACTTAGAGGAAAACATAGCATTGAGTCCAAATTAGAAAGGAACAAAGATCACAAACCAATGACCTCAGCTTCTAAATTAAGAAATGTGAAGAGAAAGGGAAAATGAAACTCGAAGTAAGCCCAAGATAAGAAATAAGTAAAAGAAATAGAAAATAGAAGAACAATATAGAAAAATCAATAAAACCAAAAGTTAGTTCTTTGAGTAGATCCGTGAAACTTATGAGAACCTCTATTCATATCAATTAGGAAATAAAAACACAAATTACCAATATCAGAAATGAGGAAAATGACATCCTTTTTGTTTCTACATGTATTAAAAGAAAAATACGTGAGCATTAAGAGTCATCTTAAGTTATTAAACTTGAAAAATCAATAGTAAAGGAGAAATTATTGAAAGACATAAGTATGAAAACACACTAAGGAAGAAATGTATAATCTACATATGCTTTTATCAATTAAAGAAATTCAATTGCAATTAAAAACCCTTCATCTTTAGACATTCTATAGGCAACATCATACTTACGATGAATGAATGTTCACCGTAAAAACACTGAATGTTCTCTTTTAAAGATTAGGAAAAAAACAAAGGCTTTCACTTTTACCACTTTGATTCAACATTCATTGCACTAAAGGTTCTAGCCAATGTCATAGGCAAGAAAAGGAAAAGCATTCAGATTGGAATGGAAGAAGTGAAATTGTGTTTATTTTCAGACAACTTGTTCCTCTACATAGAAAATCCTGTTTCCAAAAAAGCTACTAGAAATAATAGGTGCATTTAGCAAGGTTGCCTAATCTATGATCGGTACAGAAAAATCAATTATATTTCTCAGTGCTGGTGATGATTAACTAGAAATTGAAATAAAAATATTGTTTATGGGGCGCCTGGGTGGCTCAGTCGTTAAGCGGCTGCCTTCGGCTCAGGTCATGATCCCGGAGTCCTGGGATCGAGCCCCGCATCGGGCTCCTTGCTCGGCAGGAAGCCTGCTTCTCCCGCTTCCACTCCCTCTGCTTGTGTTCCCTCTCTCGCTATGTTTCTCTCTGTCAAATAAATAAAATCTTTAAAAAAAAAAAAAATACTGTTTATAATAACAAAAATATGAAAAAATGAAATACTTAAGGATACTGAAAACCACAAAATTTTGCTGAAATAAATTAAAGATCAATACACAAATAGCTCAAAATGGATCATAGATCTAAATATAAAAATCTAAAACCATAAAAATTCTAAAAGGAAATGCAGAACAAAATTTTCATCATCTGCTGTATTAGTCTACTTGGGCTGCTATAAAAATATACTGCAGTATAAGTGGCTTAAAAAACAGAAATTTATTTCCCACCTTTCTGGAGGCTGGCAGGTCTAAGATCAAGGTGTTTCCTGATTCAGTTTCTGGCAAGAACTCTCTTTCTGACATAGATGGCTGCCTTCTCATTGAAACTCCACATAGCAGAGAGAATGCAGGATTTCTGATGTCTTTCTCGTAAGAAAACTAATCATCTTGGATCACAGCCCCCGATGTTATGTCCTCATTTATCCTTAATTACCTCCTCATAAGTCCTATCTCCAAAAATAGTTATGTTGGGTGTTAGGGCTTCGGTGTATGAATGGAAGGGGAATCAGTCAGCCCACAGTATCTGAGGTTAAGCAAAGATTTCTTAGATACAAAGCCAAAAGCATGATTATTAAAAGAAAAAATTGATAAATTATAATACATCAAAATTAAAACTTTCCGTTCTTTGAAAGAAATTATTAAGAGAACGGAAAATAAACCACAAAGTGGAAGAAAGGATTTTCAACTCATGTATCTATTAAGGGTTTATATCCAGAATAAAGAACACTCACAATTCAATAATAAAAGAAGCCATCCATTAAAAAAAAAAAGATGGGCAAATGACTTGAATAGACACTTCCCAGAGAAGATATGCAAATGGGAAAAGATACATGAAAAGATGTTCTGCATCACTAATTATCAGGGAATTGCAAATTAAAAGCTCAATTAGATTTGATTACACACGTATTAGAATGGCTAAGATTAAAAAGAGTGGTGTGGCTATGGAAAAACTGGAACTCTCATGCATTGTTTGGAGAATAATACAAAATGATTCTGATACGCAAAACCAGTTTGATACTTTTTAAAAGGTGAACATATGCCTACCATACACTCCATCCATTCCATTCAGAGGTAACTATGCATGAAAAATGAAATCATATGTCCATATAAAGACTTGTACACAAATGTTCATAGCAGCTCTATTTGTAATACTTCCAAATTGGAAACAACTCAAAGGCCCATCAACAGGTAAATAGATAAAGAAATTGTGGTATATCCATACAATGCAATATTCCTCAACAATATAATGGATGATTACTATATGAAACAACATGAATGAATATCAAAATAATACTGGTGAGTGAATGAAGTCAGATAAAAAAGTACATACTGTATGAGCCTATTAATAACAACATTCTAAGAAAACCTAGAAATGAACCCCTAACTGCATGGTTAATTAATCTTTGACAAAGCAAGAGAGAATATCTAAGGGAAAAAGACAGTCTCTTCAATGAATGGTGTTGGGAAAACTGGACAGTAACATACAAAAGAATGAAACTGGACCACTTTCTTATACTATACAATAAAAAGAAATTCCAACTAGACTGAAGACTTAAATGTGAGACCTGAAATCATAGAAATCCTAGAGGAGAACACAGGTAGTAACTTAAGTGTTAATGTTAAGTAACATTAACTTAAGTAATGTTAAGTGACTTAACATCAGCCATAGCAACTTCTTTCTAGATATGTCTCCTCAGACAATGGAAAAAAAAGCAAAAATTAACTATTGGGACTTCATGAAAATAAAAATCTGCACAGTGAAGGAAACAATCAACAAAGGCAGCCTTTGGAATGGGAGAAGATATTTGCAAATGACATATGTGATAAAGGGTTAGTTTCCAAAATACACTAAGAACATATAAAATTGAATACCCATAAAACAATCTGATTAAAAAAATGGGCAGAAAATATGAATAGGGGCGCCTGGGTGGCTCAATCGTTAAGCATCTGCCTTCGGCCCAGGTCATGATCCCAGCGTCCTGGGATCGAGCCCCGCATCGGGCTCTCTGCTCAGCAAGAAGCCTGCTTCTCCCGCTACCATTCCCTCTGCTTGTGTTCCCTCTCTCGCTGTGTTTCTCTCTGTCAAATAAATAAAATCTTTAAAAAAAAAAAAAAGAAAATATGAATAGACATTTTTCCAAAAAGACATCCCAATGGCCAACAGACACATGAAAGATGCTCACTATCATTCACCATCAGGGAAATGCAAATGAAAACTACAATGAGGTGTTACCTCATACCTGTCAGAACGGCTAAAGTCAACAACGCAAGAAACAAGACCTGTTGGCGAGGATGTGGAAAAAGTGTAACCCTCCTGCACTGTTGATGGGAATGCAAACTAGTACAGCCACTGTGGAAAATAGTACGGAGGTTCTTCAAAAACTTACAAATAGAAATACCCTAAAATTGAGCAATTGCATTACAAGGTATTTACTCAAAGAATACAAAAATATTATTCAAAAAGATAGATACATCCTGATGTGTGTAGTAGCATTATCTACAATAACCAAATTATAGAAACAGCTCAAGTGTCCACAGACTGATGAATGGATAAAGAAGATGTTGTATATACATACAATGGAATATTACTCAGCCATCAAAAAGAATGGAATCTTGCCATTTGGAATGACATGGGTAAAACTAGAGAGTATTATGCTAAAGCAAAATAAGTCAGAGAAAAACCAAGTACCATATAATTTTATTCATATGTGGAATTTAAGAAACAAAACAAATGAGCAAAGGGAAAAAGAGAGAGAGATAAACCAAGAAACAGACTCTTAACTATGAGAACCCACTGATGGTCAGAGGGGAGGTGGGTAGGGGATGGGTGATACAGGTGATGGGGTTTAAGGAGTAACTTGTGATGAGCAAAGAGTGTTGTATGAAGAACTGAATCACTATATTGTACACCTGAAACCAATATTACACTGTATGTTAATAACTGGAATTTAAATAAAAACTTAAAAAAATAAAATTCTAGAAAATGCCAACTCATCTATAGTCCAAAAAAGCAAATCAATGCTCAAATAGGGATTGGAGGTCATAGGGAGGGGATGGGAGAGTTACAAAAAGGAACAAGGTAACTTTTGGGAGTGATGGATATGCTCACTCTATTTGATTCAGCGATAGTCTCTTAGCTGTTTACAAATGTCAATACTTACCAAGTCATACATTTTAAATATGTACAGTTTATTGTATGTGAATTAAAGCTATTAAAATCGGTGTACCTGGGTGTCTCAGTTGGTTGAGCATCTGGCTCTTGATTTCAACTCAGGTCATGATCTCATGGGTCATGGAATTGAGTCCCACTTTGGGTTCAGCACTCAGCGGGGAGTCTGCTTGAAGATTCTGTTGGCCCCTCCCCTCGTGTGTGCAATCTCTCTCTCAAATAAATTAATAAATATTAAAAAAATAAAGCTGTTAAAATCAATTTGCATTTCTATATATAAGAAACAGAATGTAGAATTTAGAAAATATAAAATTAATAACAGTATTAATAACATGAAATACATCAAAATGAATCCGACAAAATATGTGCAAGTTCCCTTCACTGAAACCTTCAAAAAACTAATGAAAAAAATTAAAATGGAGGGACATATCATTGAAAGACTGAATATTATAAAAAATGTAATCTCTCTCCAATTCCAATCAACTACGAACTCTGTGTATGTGATTCTGAAAGAATTATACAAAGAAAAAAAATCAATAGTAGAATGAGTTAAAGAAGTAGGTGAGAGAACTTGCTATAATAAAATCAAGACATATTTATAAAGACATAGTAATTGAGATGGTCTAACATTGTCACAAAGACATGGGAATGATATTAAATGCAGAGCTCAGAAACAGATATGCGATTGGGCACTTATTTTTGACCATGTTAAGTTGTAGAGCAGTGGGGGAAAGGTGGTCTTTTCAACAAGTAGTACTGGGTCAATTAATTAGTCACAGGGCAAAAAATCACTTTTGACTCCTATCTCTTAGCATTGGCAAAAAGTTATTCCAGGCAGATTATATTGAGCAACTATGTATGGAAGATCATATAGGGAAATATTTTCATTGATACATAAAGATTTTCTAAACAGTATATAAAAGCTACTAGCCATAAAGGAAAAAAATTAAAAACTTAGATTGCATTAAATTTAAGAACTTCTCTTCATCAAAAGACATGAGAGAGTAAAAATGTAAGCCACAAAACAGAAAGAGATTTTGTAGCATGTATAACTACCCACTAGTCAGTGTATAATGAACTCCAACTAATCAAGTATGTAAAAAACATAGAACCCATACAAATAGGCAAAAGACTTTAACTGGTACTTCTTAAAAAAGGATCCAACTGGTCATAAATTTATAAAATGTGCTCAACCTCATTAATAATCAGGGAAATGTTCATTAAAACCGTGATTAAGTGACATGATTTATTCACCAGAATGGCTAATATTTTAAAAATGGACATTACCAAGTGTTGGCAAAGACAGTAACTCTATACACTGGAATTCCAATACATTGTGTCTGAGAGTGAAAATTGGTGCAACTACATTGGAAACATTTTGGCAATATCTATTAAGATTAAGCATTTGCATTCACTATAACCTACAGCTTCATTTCTTGGTCTATACTCAGTGAAGCGTGAATATCATAAGCAAGAATGCTCATTTGAGGATTTTTTTTACTTGTTAAAACCCAAAAGCAATTTCTGAACCACTGATACTTGTCCAGAGGAGTTAATATAATAATGGAAATAAATGAATTAAAAACAGTTATCACAAACATCATAATGTTGATCAAAAGGAGCTAGACTCTAAAAAATGCTTATTGTGTGATCCTATTTATATCAAATTTAACAAATAGGCAAAATTTGAGTAAAAGATTTAGGGATGTATGCATAGTGAGTAAGAGCAAGGGATTGCTTGGGCACCTGGGTGGCTCAGTCAGTTAAGCCTCTGACTGTTGATTTTGGCTTAGGTCATGATCTCAGGGTCACGAGATCAAGTCCCACACTGGGCTCTGTGCTCAGCACGGAGTCTGCTTGAAATTCTCCGTCTCCCTCTGCTCACCTTCCCCACTCACACACTTGTTATAAATAAACAAACATTAAGGGACTGCAAGTGCTTTGAATGGGAGATGTTACAAAGGAGCTTCCAAAGTTGGGACAAACCAAAACATGGGTTTTCAATTTATGGTAATTCATCGAGGTATATTTATATTTTGTGTACTTTCCTATATTCCTGTTATGTTTTGCTTTTTTTAAGTGGAGGAAGAAAAGAAGATATGGAAGTCAGGAGTATCTTGAGTGGAAGTGATTTCTAAGCCTTAAACTATCTTTTTTCCCACACTAGCTGTTCGCTTACCACTTCTGTCTGAAATATTAACATGTAATTTCACCGATTATAGCGTCATTGGGGCATACAAAGCACTTTCTGTAAAAATGCAAGTAACTCATAAAGTCAGGGGTGGTCCTTACAAGCCTCTTGTTTCCAGATCCCAGAAATCTGTCTAATGAATCTGCAATGATTCATGTTCATCTTTCAGGTTAAATTGTCTTTCCTGAGCTAGACATGAATTTTGCTGCCGTTTATAACATAGTTTCTATAGAGATTAAATTCAGATTTAAATTCCAAAACAAAGTATTGGAATATGATCTATTTCTCATTGGAGAATGCCTGCGCAGTGACTGGCATGATCTATCTAAGGGACAGTTGACAGGATTTATATTTGGATTAACTGGGCCCAAGTTTTGGTTCTACTGATTATTAGCTACTTTACTGTGAGAAAATTAGTATGCCTTTGTGAGGCTCAGTTCCCTCATTTGTAAGATGTGAGTAAAAATACCTATCCCCAAAAGATGTTACGGGGCTTAAACGACGTAAAACACTCCATAACCGTGAGAAATAAAGATCTCGATTCACAACAGTGGGAATAAAATTGGATATAAGAGATGAAACAGACTAATAAGAATATCATGTAGGACTAAATCATTGTTCCATTCAGCTAGTATTCCATCTCTCACATTGTTGGTGTTTTGAGCAACTGCCTCATAATTAAATCCCTCTTTATTATTCTCGGAGGCTCAGAAAATATCCATGGAGTATTTCTTCCTTAACTCATGTAAACCTTTGTGAACTGATCATCCATATTTTCATCAGAGCTCCTAATCTTTCTCCACAAGAGAAAAGATAGTGTCTGGCGTACAATCAACCACAACTATTTATTGAATTTAAAACTTATCTAAAATCTCTTTATATGTACAATTTGGACCATATCTTGGGTTGGAATGATCTGTATAGGCCCTATCAGCCATCTAACGTGTGTGCTTTTATTGGTCCTATGGCTATCCTGGGTGGATTTAGGATATTCTCCCTAGATTTAGGATAAAAGAAAGGGGATCCATGTCATTCGTAGTCATTACTGGACATTGAGGAAGGTTTTAAGAATTTTTCTGTGAAATCTTCAGGCGTAAGACAACATGTATCTATTGACTTATTTACATCGAGTGTTTAGTATTTTTAAAAACAGAGATAATACCATTGACCTATCCTAGACTTTATAGTCCTAAGTCTTTATGAAATTATAAAAAATCTATTTTTACTCTATTTGTCCAGATTCATCACCATCCCTGTAACAATGAGAGATGCCTACCCATGATGAGGGGGAGTGTGCTGACAGTCATTTCAAGAGTCAAAGTTGTCTGGCCTGTGGGGCCAATGGTCCTGCCGACTTGTCCACCAAGCCTACTAACGGTGCCATAGATACTTAGAAGCCAAAAGGACTGGAAGCCACACACATATTTTTTTTTCAAAATAAAACATTTTTTCTAGAAGAGAAGTAGTTTCATGACTATGTATAATTAAATAAAAATATTTGGCTTTTCAATTCCTCTGAAATTTCAGTTTCAAAGTTTCTGGTGTAAAATATCTAAACCCAAACACAGGTCTTTGAGATGACTTGAGATGCTCTTCTTGCTGTGACTGAGCCAAAGAATGGTGCCCCTCAACGGCAGCTCAGAATCTCTGAGGGGGAGATAAAGTCGAGGATCGAATTCGCTCTGTAGGCTGTTGAGCTTTGGTCCAGAGAACCATTTGGACAAACAGAAGAATCAATAGGACATTGCCCAAGGGGCCATTCCTCCTGGGAATTTTCCAGCTGTCTTTGTGGACCGCTTTTCTAAACATCCTTCAATAAACTATTTAATTTACCATTTAAATTTAAATTAGAGGGGTACTTAACCCTTGGGTCCTGGCTTTGAGTACTGAATTAATCAAGAGAAAAGACAAGTTACATTATCTGGATCTGTTAACTTCACAAAAGTGGATCTTTTCTCTCGTATAATTCTATTTTTAGAGGAGAAAAAAAAATCTCCATGTATTTATTTTATTCTCACCACTGGAGGTGGTTTACCTTTTAGCAAAGGAATGGCAGGGAGCTGGGAGAGGGGGGCAAAGACAGCTGCTTCTTGGGTGGTTATAGTTTTTTTGTAACTCTCCTGGAGATACACTGACGAAGAAATAACTCGGTTGCGGTTCTATTGTTTTTGGTCCAAAAGGTCAGGATCGCTTGTAGATAGAAGCGTAGTCGGTTTCGTGGTGACCCAAAATTATCCTGGACTTCAAAGAACTTCCTCTTCTCTCTGCATGAAGAACTCTTTAAAGAAGTCCTTTTTTCCTTTTACAAGGTGAATGCTTCAAAGCACGTGGGAGGATTATTTCCTTCTCAGTGTTTACCTTTCAGAGGTGAGGAGTTCAGAGACATTTCCCTGTTTGTACAGTAGAATCTAATCGTTGGCTTTGAGGCGAAGGCTCTCCCACTCCTGTTACTACTGTCAGGAGTTTCCCGTGCTCATTTTTCACTTACCGATGCACTAAAGAAGTGGTGCCAGGAACCAAAAAAAGCTACGTGAAATTCCTCTGGAGTATATTTCTGTCAACATTGTATATCACTAAAAAAAGAAGTGGGTTCTGTTTTCAAAGCTTTCCTTTCTTTTGCAGGTTACAAAATGTTCACTGAGTGGCCAGAAATGACAGGCAGAGTGGATGAGTGGGGAACCACACAGAGACTTTTCTCACCAGGCAAAGGGTGGGGGAAAAGACTGTCGAAATAATGTAACAGATTTTGAGCACATCCATTTGATGGTTATGTCCAATTGAGTCCAAACACCTCCCTGGAAAAGGCAGGGATGCTTTCCCTAAGATATCCAACAAAGTTCAACATGGTACAAAAACAGCTTTGGAAACGTATTAAAATTGATCACAGTCCTGAAATGTATCACTTTATATCATTTGTAACCTTATTTTATCTGCCCCAGGAAGCTCCTGGAGGGTGAGGGCAGAGATTGTCTCTTATTAGCCTAGAAACTTCCTCTGAGGAATAGAACAATCCATTTACACGGTGTTGGGATTTTTTTTTAAAGGTGTTTTTCCCATTAATATGGAAAATCTCCAACTTTTGGGTGAAATTTTATTTTTGAAAACAGCTGAAGATAATTAGAACAGAATCTGGTAATGTAAGTCACCAATCTTTGTAATATTGTTTAGCAAAAGCCACACGTACAATAAAAAATTAAGGTCAAGAATTATAGACATCCTATGATCATGGGTGTATAAAATAGGATCACCCCAAGGGAAGACCAAATGAGAGAAAACATACCAAAATCTTAATATTAGAGCCTTTGGGTTCTGAACAATTTTTTTCGCACATTTACAGTAGAAAAAAAAATAAATTCTTGTTTAGGAAAAATAATGAGGCAGATTTTCTTTTGCAACGAATATACCCTCTCTGCCTGAGGGGAATTATATGCAAAAAGATCAAAAAACATTTTCAGCAATGGAACCATCATTGTTACAATGTAATTGTTATATTATAATTGTTACCTTGTAACTTACTTAGAAGGAAGATAGAGATGGTCCCTGTTTATTGGGAAGCTACTATGTATGGAGCACATAATTCTATCCTGCATATAAATGATCGTGAACCCAGAAAGTACCCTGCAAGGTGAAAATTTTAATTTCAATTGGCATTTTACAGAATTAAAGTGTAGAGAGGTGGAGTGATTGGGTCCCAATTCCCATGTCGTGTATGGGGCTGAGTGTAGGACTTTGGACTCTGAAGCCTGTGATCTTCGAACATCAGAAAGCCTCTTCCTGTGTCCAGTGAACCCTCACGTTGATCAAACGCAAATACCCTATATTCAAGATCTTACAGACCGACCCCACCTGACCATCTTACCTTAATCCCCACTCCCTGGGCTCCGCAGGGACATTCCTGCTCTCAGCCACCTCCCTTGCAGGGTCATCCCCCCTCTTGTATCCTTTTGTAGCTGTAGGATACGAGGATGCATGGATACACGGGATATAGCCATATCCTCTCCAAGCCATAACATTCCCGGACCTCCAGGTTGCTGCAATCATGCTTACCTTTGAATTTTTATCAACTCTGCTATTCATCAGGCACCTGCTTTTTGTCAGCTCTTGTATTTTTTCTCATCATAATTCAATATTTTATGTACACGTGGCTTTCTCCACAGCTACAATTTTCTCTTCTCAAGGTCAGGCACCCGTACTTTATGTTGGTATTTATCATGGCATAGCATAATGGTTAAGAGAGGAGAACTCAGAGTCAGTAAGTCAGTGGCTCCTACCTCATTTTGGTCTCGAACACGTTATTTAATGTCTGTGTGTCATAGTTTCCTCCTCCGTAAGCTGTGGTTAAGAGTTAGTATTAAATATTGGTACATTCATGAGACATGGAAAGCACCCAATAAACATTATTAACAAAAAAATTAGAACTTTTGTAGTGCTGTATGCTTTTTATCCTAGTAGTTCCTTTATTGTGGAGGGACTCACAGGGAAGCAGGTGGGACTCAGGTGATGATGTTTTTGCTTATCTGTTGGCGATGGTCAATGACTCACAAGGATCTCTCTTAAGATGCTTGCTGTTGTGACTAGTGTTGCAAAGCTAATAGACAATTCTAGCACATTTTCCAAAGAATCGAGATGCTCAGTGATGCAAGCCCATCTCTTACGAACTTTGTCCGAGAAAATAAACGACCAGACCACTTTACCCGCTAATTGGAATTCACATTCAGCCTCACAATTTTAAAAAGTCAGGGCCAAAAGCAATTCTGTTCTGTTGACACTGAAGCAGAGCTGCCTAACATCCCAAGAAGACAAGAAAATAGCTTTGGAATTTCTAGGCAGCTGGGGCTGGGGTGGGTTCGTTCTGCTTGAGGCTTATGCGTGAGGTTTTTCCTCTTCTGCGGATGGCAGAAGAAAGGTGACAAGTTCAGGTTACAAACATGAGGAATGAGAGTGATCAGTCAGCTGTCCTGGCTATTGCTGCACATAGTCGAGTACTTAAAACACCAATCTGAATCGCAGTGGTTCTTAGCATGATCGGCTTAGAAAGAGCCAGAAGCCCCTGTGCGTTGTTACCCCCTGGGTGTATTTGGAACCACAATGGGCGGGGAGCGATCTTTCCCACGGTAAGTCGTTATATTATTCAGAACCGCTTTCACTACTCTTGATGAGAAGAATGCCAAGGACATCATTTACGATGAGCTAAACAATGCACACAATACCTCAGTAAGGAAAGATGCATGTGAACAATACTCCTGAGACAGAACACATGGGTTATTTTAATCTGTAAGAGGCAAATGACTTAACTAAATCATAGCAATGATCCCTGATTGGAAACCGCTAAGCGCTGGATTTTTTCCGGGATAGATAATCTTCACTCTGATTAGAGTGATCTTCCTAAATTCAAAATCAGAGGCTGTCGCTTTTCTGCGGGGCACCATTCCATAGCTTCTAGTTGTCTCCAGGGCACGAACCTCACGGAGCCTTGCACAGGAAATGCCCTCCTGGTCTGACTGTTTCTCACCTCCACCACCTAGAGGCTTAGTCTCCACCTCTCCACTCCTCCCCACTGTATACACTTGGTCTCCAAAGCGCCTTGTCTGGGCACCCCCAGGCCTTGCTCTTGCTGCCCCTTTTGTGCTGAGAAAACTGTTCTCGAATCTATCCCTTTTTCCAAACATCGGCTTCTTCTTACATATCACCACCTCTGCAAGGTCTTCCCTGGTCATTCCTTCCTCCCAAGAACTGCTTAGATTTTTCTCCCAGATGGTCCCATAGCTTTTTTTTCTCTTTAATTGAGATATAATTGACATAGAACATTGTATTCGGTTTAGGTGTCCAAACTAATGACTGGAAATATGTGTCTATCACAGAATGATTGCCAGAATAAGTCTAGTTCACGTCCACCACTAAACAGAGTCACAGGGTTTCTTCTTGTGATGGGAACTTGCAAGATGTACTCTTTGCATCTTTCAAATAGGAGATGAGCTTTGTTGACTAAAATTATCATGCTGGATTTTTGATCCCTAGGACTTAACCAATCTGATAACTAGAAGTTTGTACCTTTCGACCACCTTCACCCATTTCAATCACCCCTAGGCCCCTTGTCACCTCCTGTAGGTAGGTTTTCATTCAGCCCCCCAGCCTGCATCAGAGCACTCAGCACACAGAAACAGAGATGCTCGTCTGCCTGTTGATCGTCCCCAAGACCCACGGTCTATGTCGAAGAATTCAATAAATATTGGTTCATTAAATCCTCACAAGAACCCATTCCAGATAGATGATTATCTTCCCCCTGTCATGGACGTGGAAACCAAAGCTCCATTAGACTAAATAAGTTGTTCCAAATCATGCCATTAGTACTTGGCAGAGCTTGATTGAAACTGAGATTTCTTTGCATCCAAAGCTCCAAGGTTTTTAGGGCACCACCACTGACCTCCAAGATGAGAGGCTACTGAACACAGATTGGTCATGATAAAACCATTTGATTATTCCGAAAACTGATGCTGATTTCATGAATGCAATCTGAATGAGCGTGAACGACTACATGTTGGCTCTATTTCAGACTGACCAACAGAAGACCGTAAAACTCATATTAATTCTGCTCTGTGAGATTCGACTAATGGCATTCTAGAGTCTCGATGAGGGGTCTCTGTAGGAAAAGGTCCAGAGCTCCTCTTGGGACATCAGAACATTTCCACCCTGGGAAAGAAGGCTCCTGCCCACTCCTGCCTTGCCACGCCCCACTGAGCAATGGCCTCCAATTTCTTGCTCCAAATTCTTCCAATTCTTACCAGGTGAAGCATGGAGTGTGATGATGGGGTGATAGGATTAGCAGGAATTGGGGGCTGGGACTATGAAGTGAGACATTGGAGGTGGGGATGGAGACGAGGGCCCTCTGCTCCGCAGATACTCGGATGGCAGTTTTGGTCAAGGTTAGATTCTCTGGCCACTTCTTCATTCCGAGGTGTACAGGAATTGGATGTCTTATTCGTCCTTTATTTTGTGATGTCCTGTTACTTTCAGTCTTTCTCTCTCCCCTGGGAATGAATTTATCTGATGATAGCCTTAACAGTGATGAAACAAAAAGGCATTTTAAAGATTTGTTTCTACGACCTTGCCTCTTCCCTCTTTCTTTGTCCACTTAGATGTTGCACGTGGAGGATGGACGGGTGCGTCTTTGGACATAAAACGTTCCTTTTGTGTCAGCATCCTGAATCCAGGCTTTCAACAGGGGGTGGGATGGAGGGCTGCATGAAGTGTGAAAAGCCAGGACGGGGAACGGGATGGGAGCCTCATCAAGAGAAAGCAGCAATAGTGAGATTTGGGAATGCAGACCTCTCTCCTCCCTCACTTGTACTCAGCCTACAGAAACCTGCTGGGCTGCCCTTAGGATGAAGAACAGGGTGAGTCTGTGTGCGGGATCTCGTTGGGAGATCCCAATGAGCAAAAAGGGGTTTTAGTGATGGGGAGAAGGGAGAGTGAACAAAAGGGAAGAAAACCCACCTATAACAATGGGGAAGGAAAAGGTATTTCTAGAGAGAGCCCTTTCTTAGGACATTTTCTGGTGAGTTCCAATTAAAGGCACAATCTCAATTGTAGGATGTGTCTTACCTATGGGGTTGTTCAAATGCAGATTCCCAGACTTTACCCTTTCGTTTTTGATTCAACAGTTCAGGGGCATCTAAGAATCTGAATTTTTTAAATACCACGGGCGATTCAAACCTAGGTGGTTTATGGTCCAAACTTGGAAATGTACTGGCTGTCCTCATTTTTGGGGATTCAGAAGTAAGTCCGTGGTCTAAGACAGTCGGATGACCTTATGCTTTTGTTTAATACATGAAGTTACAGTCCATTAATTAAACAATAGCATTTAATTTAAAATATTTAGTGAGAACAAAAGACCTATTTTTGTACATCTAAAGCTGATATCACTTATCTTATTGTTGAAAGTTCTATGGTAATGTTGTGCTTTTTCTCCAAATAATTGGCATGGTGATGTTCTTCTATCTTCATTTTTTAATGGTTTAATATGATTTTTCTCCCTGTTTCAGCTTCCTATTTAATCTGCGATTGCCTGTTTAATCAGCTTCCCTTCACGGCAAAGACTGAGGCTGCTTCTGTTAGATTAAACCTTTTTTTTTTTTTTTTTTAATAAATCTGACCCAGCCTTCAGCTCCATCTACTTAGTTGCATCATTGGTTGGGTAACAAAAATTGCCAGGATATCACCCAGTGGGAAAATCAATTCACGAAAGAAGCCTACTGCTGTGTGTTTGACTATAGAGCATCTCTTTTTCTTCCTTCGAGCGTATCTGTCTCCGCACACCTGGGTATTCCTCCCCGGGGCTGAGAAGAAGTTCGAATTGCCCCGCTCTTAATTAGCAACATCCCTTTCCCCTGATATTACACGTGAACATGATTTATTCTCTTGTATATATTCCTAAGAGAGAGACTCACCAAGAAAAGACTCATCAAGGTACAATGGTGAGGAGGCCAGTGGTGAGGGGCTGGAGAGGTAATTTCTGTCTATTGTTCCAGGAGGCTTTTAAAATAAATGTTTCTCATGATAGAAGCCAACATCCAGCTAGGAGTTGGGAATGCTCTTGTTCCATGAATTTAGATGTTTCAAAGATACCTCCCCACCCCTCATCCCCCCCGACAGTATCTCTTAGCCTAGTCTTTGGTGTAACTCAATTAGTCTTAACTTGCACATAGGATATCTCACAGAGCACACAGCGTGCACTGACTTCTCTAGGTTTCTAAAATTCCCCAATTTGTGCCCTTTCTTGCAGGCAATCTTTTTCAGATTTCATGAGGTTTCTCTGTGGAGTATATGCCACCAGAAGATGAAGAATCATGGAGCGAATGGCCCAATACGTTACCCTATGAAAATTTAATCCCGTGTTGCAACAGTGGTATTTTTCAAGGGGACTCAGTTAATTTCCCTAGGAAGCTAAACTTAAAAGGGAAGTTTCTTCCTCTTGGGGAGAACTCTTCTTTTAGAAGAGCTGCAAGATGATCCGTACCCTTCAAGAGCCTAAGGGGCCATTTACCTCTGAATTAGATTCTATGAAGTGCTCTGTGATCATCCCGCATGAACCAATCGCCGGGCGTTTAATTGTAATTAACTCTCACACTCAATTTTAAGGTCTAACTTTTTAAGTGCATTCTGACTATTGATCAGTTTTTAAAGATGGGAAAAGAGAAAGTGGATCATAAGAAGATACAATACATAGAAATTTATCCCATCCCTCTCCTACCCTCTAAAGCTTTCTGATACAAGGATTCTTTATTGTAAAAACAATGCTGTAGTCAAAAGGGCAGGTTAATGGCTCTCCCGTAAAGGCATCGGATTTCAAATGGACACTGAAGAGAAATAGGGCATCTTAATGATACCTTAACATTTTTTCTTTATCATTGACCAGCTGAGTCCACTAAGCTTTACCTTAAGAAAGCGATCTTGCGTGTCCTATACAATTTAGATTGTGGTAAAATCAAGAGTTTCAGGTTTGTCACCTGTATAATGGGAATAATGAGATCATCTTTTGCACAAGATTTATATAAAGATTTAATAAAATAATCCAAGCACATGATTAGAACAGAGCTTGGTCTGTGTCTGTACAAAATATGTTTGCTATGATTATATTACAGTATCTTTTGAATATAAGCATTGAGAAATGCAAAAATGAGTTGCTTGGATTAAGAGTTGTCTTCTGCTTTTTGCTTACTCTTCATTGGATTAAAGTTTTTAATGCCTTGTTGGGTTTGATAGAGTGAACTTTTGGCTAAATATATAGATGAAAGGGTCCTATCATAGTCTTTGCTTATTTGCATTGTTTCTCCTTTATCTTTTTCTTCTCTGATAGCTTTATGACAATATATTTTTCTGGATCACTCCTCCTGATCTAAGAAACTTACCTTGTATTCAATTTCCTCAGGATTCTATTCCTTATAGTAAAATGAGTTTTTAAAATTATTATCAAAGGTGGTAAATATTTTGTGCTACCACGTAAATGATGCTAAGTTTTACACCTTTCTGATAATATTTGCCTGTCACTAGGGCTCTTTGGAGATTATGTTCATTGGAAGAAGGGACCCTGCTAATAGCAGTTTGGGACACATTGAGGACTTTTTTTTAAAGACCAGTAGGACTTCCAACTTAGGCCCTTTATAGAAACACTATTCTGCCCTCCCATGGGCCTGATGACCACACATTACAGAGAGATTTGGGAGTCTGCCTCCGGTTCCAACCTGCCTGGATTTTGTATCCCAGCTCCAACTTACGGACTGAGTGACCTTGAACAAGTTACTTAGCTTCTCTGTGCCTACATTTTCTCATCTCTAAAAGACAAGAATAAAGAGTACCTACATCAGAGGGCTGTTTTAAGAATTAAAGCTAATACAATGCAGAGCACTTAGAACAAGAAGTACCCGATACATTTGCTTAAATAAGGGCTTGCTCTTATTATTTCTAGAACAATTCTAATTTCAATTCTGTTTTCACAAAACACATTGCTAATCAGAAATGAATCCTTTGTCAAACCAAGTATCTTGACTCTGAGTACCAACTTATCAAGACATCTTTCTATATGAAAGTTGGGCTTTGTGTTTTTCTTTCTCTCTTATGTTAGATGAGAGGATCAAAGAGTTAAAATTAAAATCACCTGAACTTTCACCCAAACAGTGTGCACTGCACTCACTACTCAAGAAAGTATGGACACATCACGATCATGATTTAAGATGGCAAAAGTATCCGAGGCCGTTCTTCTCATTGCCCATCAGTCTGGGCAACAAACAGAGATGTTGCCACTGGAGGAAACAGACATTGGCTGCAGAGCAGATGGGCCTTGTTCTAAAGCAAAATGAGTAAAACAAGGAACAGGAATAAGCCAGATTCTGTCCTTCTGTTAGGTCTCAACCTGAGTATGACCAATTTCTTTGACTCGAGGGTTCCTCTTCCAACTAATTTCTCCTGTGCCTCTCTTTCTTACACATGTAGAGAGATGAGTTGAGCAATGATGAATTATTTCCCCAACATTTTAACTCTAATCACATTGAACTGCCCACTTATACAAGAACTGTACCACACCCCGAATGTGTGTCTGGCCCCAACCTCTGGAACACTTTCATCGCTCGCTTTACCCTTAGCTCCTTGCTTAGGAGTACAGCAGACAGGTTGCCTGGGTGGAGTCTTAAATCCATGACCTAATGAATGAGGGCCATGGCGGTCAATTTGTAATTAATCTGTGAAACCCGTGATGCTAAGGCAGGACTCTGGCATGCCAGAGAGCATGTTCCTAACAGGGATTAAATATTTACATGTGAAAAAGAAGAGCATTTGTTGCTGCTCCACTTTGGGTTAAATTACAGGCCTATCAGTCTTAATGCCGTAGAGCATGAAATCAGGAAGTATTTTTCCCTCTAGTGAATAATGCACTGCACCATTAGGTGTATGTTGGGAGCCGTGCTTCTGCATGGGAGGAAAAGAGAGAAAGTAGAACACACAAAGAACAATGAATTCAACCAACCTTCCGATTATGACTTCTGTCTTAGTTCATATCATGGGGTTTCAATCTCTGCCCCCGGGCCCGAGGCTGATGACTCACACCCAGTTCTTTCCTGCTCCTCCTGTGTAGCTATCATGGAAGTCGCTGACATGTATCTTTGTACCAGCAGGACAATATGGAGATACCCAGGCCCTGGTTCCAAGACAACTTACACAGGTTTTATGGTGGTTGTTCTTTTGTTTACTTGCTTGAAAGGGAAGACAAGGACGGAATTAGCAATTTGATGGTTGTCCTTTTGATCACATTTTTGCAAGTATGGGAGGCTGAGTCCCATTACTGGCACCAAATTGAGAGAACAGGCTTTTGTTTTGTTTTGTTTTCCTTTTTGGTTTGTTATTGAAGTTGTTAATGGATATATGGTAGGGCATCTTTTTGTACTGAGAACTGTTGGCACATGGAAAACAAAGCAGTCTTGAGTCGTTGCTACTAAAAAGGATGGCGAGAGAAGCTTTAGACCAAAGCAATCCAGCAGAGCACAGGTGGCTACTGAGCCCCGGAGAGGTGGTTAGTGGGAATGGACGGGTTTTGTATGGGTGTATCACACACATGATTTCACAGACTTAGTACTGGCTTGGTTATGGCTCCATTATTTTTATATTTGTTGCATGTTGACATGTTAATATTTTGGATATATTTGATATATTAAATAAAATACATCATTAAAACTAATGTCATATTTTATATACATAATATATATATATATTACTTTTTAAATGTGACTACGTAGAAAACGTAAACTTACACATGTTGCTCATACTTGTGACTTACATTACATTTCTACTGGACCATGCTGCTCTAGATCAAGTCAGCTGATTTGACAGCTCAATGGTCCAAGTTAACAATCTTAGTTGGAACAAGTACCAGAGAACAGTGCTTCACGTAACTGCAACTCAGAACATTATTTGTATTCTTGGAGCCTGAAAGGAACAAAATGACTTATTCCTGAAGACTTCCTTGGTGCGAGTGTTTCACATTTCCCAAATGTCACCTGTTGAGTATGCACGGAATCACAAAAACTATTTTTTTTTTTAAACTGAAATTCTGGAGGCAATGCACTTCTGTTTTGTGAAGATATGAGTTCTACCTGACACACACAAAGGCATTAGTTAATGGATAAGAGAATTGTTTAGGAACAATCATTAGACAAAGTGAATTGAGATCGTGTGTGTGTGCATTGTGTGTGTGCATGAACACAGATGTTTGAGCATTTCTTGCAAATCTTTCACAAATCAAAAAATCAGGGCATTTCTCCATCAAGGTGTTGGTGGTAAAAGGAATTTTTAAAAGTGACACAAAATGGGATACCTAAAGACCCATTTGAAGTTAAGAATCAATGACCAGGTAATGCAAATTAGCTAGCTATCTGCATAGATTTCATTATCTTAAGGTATTAAGGTTTAATTAATGTTTGATTGTCAATATTCAACTGAACTTGAAAAACTAACTAGAACCATCCCTTTAACTTTAGTACAATTATTACACATTTTCTATATTTGATATGCCAATCAAGTAGATGATGTTTGGTCCATACCATGAGCAAGAATATGTCAGATATGGTGGCAATTTTAGGTGATTACAGACTTCACTGTTCAAGATTCCTTGCATCTTCTGGCTCAGGGAATAAATGAGTTAAGACCTTATGTTCTGCATCATTTGAGATGCCCATGAAATACCATGAGCTGTGTCAGACGGCTCAATTATATCCCATAGCATTTCAGGAAGTTTATAATTAACATTCCAAAATAATTTTTACCTTGTACCTGTTTTAGAGATTTAATAACAACTGTTCTTTAAAACTCCTCTGCACTTTTTAAAAGCAAGTTTTACTTACTATTTTGGAGGAGATTAACACCTTAAAATAACACATTGATAGCAAAAAGACAATCAAAAAGGAGAAAACATGGAGAGCATGAAAGTATAGCAAACTGAACAACACACAGGCTTTGGGAGTTGTCAGTTCTAATTGTAATTTGATGGTAGATGAACAGTTTATTTGTCTTATCTCTCAAAGGTTGATAAACTCTGTTATCTAGTACCTGGGACTTTTGTGAAAGAGAACTAATAAAGCTCCCAAATATTAAAGCACTTGGCCCAAATAAAAGTTCTATATAAACCAACAGAAAAGCAGTGACTGATGAAATGAGAAGTTTCCACCTCTGCTTTACGCTCCAGTGAGATGTAAGATATGGTTGGAGGGTGACAAGCAAAAGAGTTTATTACAGAGAGTCAAGAACGGTCTGCTTCTGAGTTGGTAAAATTCTAAGTGAATTCAGAGTAGAGCATCTACTTTGATTTCACTATAATTAGTTGACACAAAATGATCCTTTCCCCTCCTAAATTATATGCAAGGACCAATATATAATTAATCTCCAAATATCAGTTTATAAATAATAATGATAAGAAGTATGTATCAAGACACCAAATCCTAACATATCCAGTAACACAAGATCCAAGGATATTATAATATGGCAAGAATAAAAACTGTAGAAATGTTGTTGACATAAGAGGATATACAGTGTTCGTGCTTTCCAGGGAAGTCTTATGGCTAAAACTTGTAAGACATCTGAGGAAGAGGCTAAATGCAACCATGGAATGATCACTAATCCATGCAAAGGAATCACATGAATTCCTACCATGGCCTGGCATTGTGCAAAAATCATGGGCAGTCCTCATTTAGATGGGGAGTCACGGCAGAAGACTATTAAAAAGTACAAGAAACCATGCAATTAAATATACACTTGTGTGATAAAGTCAGATGATGTGATCAAGAAAACACAGAGCATCACAGGCAGAGGAGATGGGAATAGCATTTAAAGGACTTGAAGTATAAAGGGCTAGAATCCGAAATCTATAAAGAGCTTATCATAGAGTTTCACTTATTTGCGGAACTTAGGGAATAGCATGGATGACATTAGGAGAAGGAAGGGAAAATGAAGGGGCAGAAATCAGAGGGGGAAATGCACTGTGAGAGACTATGGACCCCGGGAAACAAACGGAGGGTTTTAGAGGGGAGAGGGTGTGGGGATGGGTTGGCCCGATGATGGGTATTAAGGAGGGCACATATTGTATGGAGCACTGGGTGTTCATCACAAACAATGAATCATGGAACATTATGTGAAAAACTAATGATGTACTGTATGGTGACTAATGTAACATAATAATACATAAATAAATATATAAAATCTTTAAAAATCATTAAAAAAAGAAAGAATTTATCAAACTCAACACCCAAAGAACCAATAATCCAATCAAGAAACGGGCAGAAGACATAAACAGACATTTCACCACAGAAGACAAACAAATGGCCAACAGACACATGTCCATTGACATGGATAAACAAGATGTGGTGTATCTACACAAGGGAATTTTATTTGGCAATAGAGGGGAAGGAAGTACTAATGAAGGTTACGACACGGATGGACCTTGGAAACCTCGTATTGAGTGAAAGAAACCAATAAATAAAAGGTCATATGTGATACTATTCCACTGATATGAAGTGTCCAGAATAGGCAAAGCCACAGGAAAGAAAGCCAATGAGCAGTTACTAGGGGCCGGTGGGGGGTCGGGAGTGGTGGGGTTGGGGGAGGAAGAAATGGGGAGTGATGGTAACAAGGGGGCAAGATTTTGGCTACAATAAAAATCCTCTAAAGTGGACTGTGGCGCTGATTGGGCAACTCTGAGAAGAGACTAAACTCCACTAAATTGTGTGCTTGCAAGTGTGATTTCACAGCATGACTTATGTCTCAGTAGAGCAGTGATAAACAACAGGGTGTTGCTCTACAGGTCGGTGAGCTCTTCCTGTCCTACTCCGTGTGGCCCAAGCTGGAGAACACAAGGTTCAGGTGAGAGGCAACACGAGACACTACGCCAATGGACCCACATTCCGACCACAGTATCTGGGAATGCTGAATGAGATAAAACACACCTTTTTTTAAGATGTCAGCTGAGCCCACAGGAAAGACAGGGATTGCCTGAGGGCACTGAGAGTGGAACCACAAATGCTCTTTGAGCAGGTGAGTGACCTGGGAGGAAAGGAAGGCGGTTCCCATAGCCACGGGGGAAGCCGTTGGTAAGACCCTGTCAGGCAGGAGCTCTAACGGAACCCCGGCTTGGAGCCAGATGTCTGAAGGGCTATGCACACAGCGAAAGGGGACCAGAAAAAAAAAAATCTGCTCACAAGCATAAGGAGACAAAAACAATCTTATTCCTTGTTGGTTTCAAGGCAAAGCCAACTTTTCTTATAAGAAATCGGAATACCAGTCTTGTTCCTTAGGCGGGATGGGATGTTAAACTTGTAGCTGAGAAGTTAGCATACCGTACAGTGCTGCCTGGACTCATCAGGCTTCAAGGACTTGCTCTCAGCTGCTGGGAAGCCCTCAGCACTCAGCCCCGCTTCGGGGACCGCCTTGCCTGAAGGCAGCTGCCTCATCCATACTTAACCCTCCCTTTCCACGTGGTCCGCACCCTGTACGTGTCATTGCAGAGGTCACACTGATTGTCCAGCTTTTCCCTGCTCCCCCCGGGGAGGCATCCCCACTCAGCTTCTCTCTCTCTGCTCAGTCTGGCTCCCTCTGTTCCCTCCCTACGATCATCCCTAAGCAAGTCCCTACGTCTATCTCTGCCTCGGGTCTGTCTGCTTTCCAGGGAGCCCAACATGTGGCAGCAGCTAATATTATGATCTGAGACACACGCTTAATTCAATTCTCTGAGCCTAAGAGTCCAAACTAAAAAAAAAAAAAAAATACATGAAGTGAGAGAAGAGAGATAAAAGAAGACAAAGCAGCACAAGGAGAGACGAGTCCCTAAGAAAAGAAGCAGATTTTGAAAAGGAACGCAATTGAACTTACGCAATGGAGAAAATACATAATCCTGGAAGTTAATACCCAATAGGCAAAATAAAGTGTGACTTAGACGCAGCTGAAGAAAGAAATTAACTGGAAGAGAATAAATTCTGAAAAAGCCACCCAGAATGTAGCAGACAGAGTTAGAAAATCTTAAGAAGTTAAGAAACATGGGAATAGAAAAAACTCTGACATTGGTCTAGAAGAATCGGAGTTCAAAGGGAAGAGTAGAGTATGGGAGGAGAAGATATTAAAAAAAAGATAATGGCTGATAATTTTTCCAAAAGTGATGCAAGGTACAAATCTTTAGAATGAAGAAACACATCAAGTTCTGGAAGGATACATAGAGTGCCCCTAGCCATCTCATGGTTAAGCTGCAGAACACCAAAAACAAAACAAAACAAAAAAATCTTAAAAGCAATTTGGAGGAACAGGCTTACGTAAAAAAAAGGGAACAATTATACTGACAGCTGAAATCTCAAAAACAACAGTCCAGAAAACAGCAGAATGACCTCTCCCAGCTGAGGGAAATTCACTGCCAGTTGAAAATTCTGGGTGCCTCTTCCATTATTCAAGACAGAGGGAAGATGAAGACTTTCCTGGACCCAGAGACTCTTTAGCATCCCTGCCCCCTGCAAGCCCTATTAAGACCGATTTGGGGTAGACATTTAACTGAGACGATCGTGGGGAGCTTTCATGCAATAAATAATTTTGGCCAGAGGAACTGGAGCTCATCTGGGTAAACGTAAGCATTGACTGTAACACCAATACCGATAATCCCCATACTGTGAGAGATAGTTACAGGAACAGCAGGAATAACTACCATCTGATTTCTGATTTGAGATGGCTAATTTTTTTTTTTAAAGGTGAATAGACCATTGTAAAAAAAAAAAAAGAAAAGAAAAATAGAGAGAGAGAGAAAGCAGAAGCAGTATTTCCCACCTGCTCTTTGTACAATAAACTCCTCTCTCCCATCAGTGTGCTATCCCGAGATCGTAACTTGAACAAGGAAAAGGACCCTCTCGCTCTCTATATTAGATTTTTTCTTTTCCAGCAAGTCTATGTTGGAGGGACTTCCCTTAGAAAGCAAAATGTGCGTTATTCCTCGACCACTGACTGAACTAATTGTTAAAAACTTGATCTTCTCTTCTGAGGTCAGGGTCTATGACCAAAGAGGAATCAATACTGGCCGGGGCCCGGGGCTCGGTTTCCGGACGTGACCTTCAGAGTCTCGGGAGCCGGACCGTAGATCTCCGAACACTGCATCAAGTGTTCCTGCGTGACTCAGTCCAAGTGGGTAGTGCTCACTGTCTGATGACTTTCTGACGGGCCTTCTGCCTCAGAGGGCGCGTGCGCCCCTGGAGGATAGCAGAGCTCCCGATCTGCTTCTTCTGCTTCGCCACGACTCTGCATATTCACCTCCCTACCCATCGAGCGGGGTGTCACCACCTGGTTTCACTCCCTCCCCTCTACTCGGGACACTAACATTATTTTTCATAATTGCCAGCACCCACTGAGCTGAGCATTCTACAGAATAAGGCATGAATGGGCCTCCTTCATTCTGTCTCCTGTGCCCCTGGGTGGCTCAGTCCGTTAAGCGGCTGCCCTGGGCTCAGGTCATGATCCCGGGGTCCTGGGATCGAGTCCCACCTCGGGCTCTTTGCTCAGCAGGGAGCCTGCTTTTCCCTCTGCCTCTGCCTGCCTCTCCCCTCACTTATGCTCTCTTTCTCTCTGGCAAAGAAGTAAGTAGAATATTTTTTTTTAAAAAGAGATAGTAAATGATGAGACAACCGGGCTTTGGGTCCATGCTCTTACTAGAGAAATGAGAAATCCATATTATTTTAAGATACTGTCTCAAGTCTTGACAGAAACTGCAAGAGTTCTGGGGTCTAGCACAGGTTGTGCTCATTATTTCTCTTCCTGCATGCCCCAAACATACCGGACACACGTGTGTTCCTTTGCCCCGAGCCACACATTAGTGGAAATGTTTGCAAAGTGCCAATGCACGTGAAGTTTTTTATACCGTAAAGTTGTATGTCTATAAATTTATATGAAAGCCTTCGTCATGCATATTCATCACGGGGAATACTCTTTTCTTCCTCTTCGCTGCATTGTGTATCCCTCTGCACTCCTACCGATGGGCATTCCTTGATTTATAACCTTGAAAATGTTTTCTTTCTGGCTTTCTTCCTAGGATTTTTTTTCCCCTCCTAAGAAGCCTGCAGCATAGCTAATAATCTGGAGTGATGAAAGGCATTATTTGAGGCCTTTTACCTACCTACCCCGTTAGCAGGAAGATGAGCTAGCACTTGTAGCAAATAGAATTATTTGATCACCTCAGGCTGAAAACACAGGACATTCACTGTCTCTGAAGGCTGTCGGTCCCCTTGTCTTTTTGTGTCCTAACTGAACTTACATTTTTTTTTTTAAGTAGGCTCCACACTCAATGTGAGGCTCCAACTCGCGGCTTCAACTCACGGCTCCAAAATCAAGAGTCGTGCACTCTACCAACTATGCCGCTGGTCACCCCTGAACTCACAACTTTTAAGGTTCCTGGAAACTTATTTCTCTTATCCTGTAACATTAAGTTCTGGGGGGAAATTTCAGGTTCTTAGAGGTCTCAGGATATTTCCGCAGATACCAGGTGTGTGATACTTCCTGCACTGATGGATAAAAGCAAACTTACTCCCCATTGTACCTTGAATGAGGACAAGGCAA
>CM053611.1:3562318-3595359 GCA_028646535.1 Procyon lotor
TTTTGTTCACATAGGATAGAGGGAGTTCGATATTCATTTTGAGTAGATACAGAAAAAGTCCAAGAAATAAACATTAAAATTTTAAATTAAAAACCCTCAAGTGACTATTTTCATAGAAATATTTTAACATAAACTTTACATTTGAAAAATTTAAGTTACTGACTCCATTTTTCAATATTTTCATGTACTACAAGGAAGCAGACCGTGTCAAGAGGCTTGGAGAGGGAGAGTGGGAAAGAGGATTATTAGCAGTGATGTAAAAGGAGAGGCCACATGAAATAGAGCAGTCCTGCCTCTCGCACAGGTGAGTGCAAGAGGGCTGTGAGGTTTGTATTAGAGGTGCAGTGATCAGGAGGGCATGGAAGTTAAGCGTCTGGAATTCACTAGGTGGTTGATGGGGATGTGGGGTGATCAACTTATGCTAGTGGGTAATGTCATGGTATAATGTGGGACCTAATGGTGAATTTGAAATAGATGAGAAAGTTACACTTTGGTAAGTTTCAGAAGTTCTGGTCAGAAAGTCCAAGCTGGAAGACCCAGCGATGGTTTTCAGAGATTTCTGGGAGACAGTTGAATCTGAGTGGGTCTTTAAAGAGGGATCAATTCCAACAGGCAGAGGAGAGGATCTTTGTGTGCAAAGATGCAATTCTAGGAAAGAAGGCAAACATGAGACTAGCAGAGCAAGCGTAATTATACCACCTAGTTTCAGAATACATTGTTGCTTATGTAACATTTTCATGTGCAGGATCTCATACAATTCTTAGTCCAACCCTGTGAAATAAGGTGAAATAAAGTGGGACGGTTCTGGTATTACACAATCGTACAGATGTGCAAATTGTAGTTCGGCTAGAGCTGAATCTCAAACATCTAACTGACACTTTCTGGCTTATTGCAATAGCTAGGGTGTGGCTTGAGGAATGCCACAGTTGATGGACTTACAAGGAAAGAGCCCAAATTCATACAAAAAATGGGAAGAAATGAGTTTTTGAAAAAGCCTAGGGGCTTCTGGGTCCATTAAATGTCTGCCTTCAGCTCAGGTCACGATCCTGGCGTTCTGGGATTGAGCCCCACACCGTCAGGCTCCCTGCCCAGGGGAGAGTCTGCTTCTCCCTCTCCCTCTGCCTCTTCCCCCTACTTGTGCTCTAGCTCTCACTCTATGTCAAATAAATAAAAATCTTTAAAAAAATAAAAATAAAAAATAGAAAAGCCTAAGCATAACGTGAAATAATTCATGGATTTATGGTAACAACTAGTGAAAAGATAAACTTGTTTTAATAATTATTTTCAACCTGAGGCCACCACAAAATGCACCAGAAAGAGAAGAAAGAAAGAAAGAAAGAAAGAAAGAAAGAAAGAAAGACAGACAGACATGACAAAAACAAAACAAAAAAGTAAGGAATAGTGACGTATATCAAGGCACAATTGAGTCCTGGGTGATTTGTGTTTTGCAGATTTTATAGTCCCTGTGGATTATAGCTCACTTGTTGTGATGCAGTGATCACTGCTCATTGTGAAGCCGAGCACAACCTCCATACATTTTACTATGGCCATATATGACCTTGCTACCTGAAGATGTGTCACCCAGCGTAAGGCCATCTTTCCAATATGTCCACAAAAATGGATCATTTAAACAGAGTGGCCTATTTTTTGAGGTCAATTTGCTACCAACATGAGTTCGCCTATCTCAAAACAACATACAGAGAGGCAAGAGTTTAAAATGAATAAAAATATGTTCAATCCATAATCAAATGCAAATATTTCGGGATGAGTGTCAGAAAATATTCCTGAATTAGACTTTCTTCAACACCTAAATTTAGCCATCTGCCATTCTATTTTAAGAATTATTCAAGTTTTTGAAATGAAGGATTTGCCTTTTAATGAGGAAGCCATAATTTTATTATAAATATGGAACACGTTGTCCTTGACTCTGAATGTACTCACTTGGATAAGCTGAAAGAGGTGACATCATCAGCAACATGTTGTACAACCAGCAGTGAGGAGAGAAACTGTTGACCAAAAAAGAGTATTGTCTTGGAATACTGGTAATTGTTACAATGAAAATTATTGGTTAAAAAAAGCCTCATTGTGAAGCCGAGCACCTCCAGTGCCATTATTATGGGCTAAAGAATTATAAAATGTGAGCAGTGTACCAAGAAGTCTCTTAAACTACTGATTAGTGTGGGAAGAGATCTGAAATTTTGGTAAAGCATGTAGTGTTCGCATTTTATTTCCATAAAGATTATAAGTTTACTTGGAGCAGCATTTGCTATTAATTGAATAATCTGATAGTATCACAAATATTTAACATTAATACTATTTAAAAAGTTAGGGTATTTTAAATGCAGTTCAACACTACCAAAGACAGGTTGTAACTAAAATTTCTGCAAGAATATTATTGTATGACATAGAGTCTTCATTTATTTAACAGACATTATTATTTGACTATTATATGTCAGATATTACTCTAGCTGCTGAGGCTACAATTATGAACAAGAGGAATATAATATCTGCCTTTCTGAAGCTTATAGTCTAGTGAGAATGATAAAGAAATGAGGTTCTGGCATAGGATGCTTGGAAGAGGAGTCCATAAAACTATGCACTTCTGATTAAATTATTTTAAAACAAACTGCTATGAATTGTTCTAATTCTCTATGTGGATTCAAGTTGTATTAATTCTAATAGTGTCTACCCTTTGCCAAGCACCTTGTTAAGTCCTTTGCATTGATTCACCCATTTAACTCACACCAATGGTTGTTTGAAGAAGTAGATGGTGTTAGTCCCATTTTGGGAGACTGAAGCTGACTGGGGTAAAATGGCGCCCCTGGTCACATTCCGACTGCTGTCTGACAGAATCAGTGATCTTCACCCTATGTCGTCTGAGCTCTGAGTCAGTTCTAGCACATGCTGGAATAAGTACTGTCCATTGACTAATCAAAATTCTTGGTTACAAAGACGTTTCATTGTAAAGACTTTGTATAAAAATAATTTGCTTTATTTTTAAAATAAGCTTTAAGACAAGAGTGTTAGGTGTCTTTTGCTATATAACATATTGCCCCAAATTTAGTGGCTTAAGACCACAAACTTTTATTATCTCACGTAGTCTTTGAAGCCAGGGATCTGCAAGCTGCTTAGCTGGGTGCCTCTCCATCTCCCTCTCCATCAGGGTTTCCCAAGGAGTTGCAGCTATGATGTCAGCCAGGGCTGAAGTCTCATCTGAAGGCTTGGCTGGAGCATCCATGTTGAAGCTCCCTCATGTGGCTGCTGGCCAGAGGCTTCAGCTCTTCACTACATGGACCCTTCCAGTTGCTGCTCAGGTCATGGCAGTTGGCTTTCCCCAAAGCATACGATCAGAGAATATATGATAAGACAGAAGCTATAGTGACTTCTATAACCAAATCCAGAAGGGATCAGGTCAGGGCCCAACCAGGAAAGAGGAATTACACAGCAACTCGAATAGGGAAAGTTTACTATGAAGAATCCATTAACCATAATACAGAACGAGGATAATGAGGGCTTAGTTAAGGAAAAAACAAAACAAAACAAAAAACAAAACTCTAAAGAATGTAGGAATAGATGAAATAAGAAACCACCATTACCTCTAGGACCAAGAAAACACTCAAGGAGGAGACCCTTCTTCAGGACTAAGATACCCTCCTTGCTGCAGAAGGTGTGACCACCACTCACTGAATGTCAGAGAAGTCTGCAAGTTCTTGCTCTTGTGGATCTTGCTAGAAATCCGCTTTCTGGAACATGGGGGAAATCCACTCCCAATATTTCTAGGTAAAGTTCTTCCTAGGTATGTCTCACTAGAGACACTCAGAAGTCACTTGCTCTTGAAGAGTTTGATGCTAGAGAAGCTGGCCTTATTGTAGGAGATGGGAGCTAGAGAACCACAGCTTCAGGAGCCTGCCAAGTGACCCAGCAGAACCAGGGAGAGAAAACCTTTCCCTCCTGCAAAGTCTCTACAGTGCCCTCTATTGACAAAGCTTAACATAGTGCCAGGTGGCAAAGGAAGAATATTTAAAGAGCAAAATACATTTTCACCAAACAAAAAAGCAAAAAAGGTGACTTTGGAGTTGAGAAGCAATAAATCAACAGCACAGCAATAAACCATCACTGCTGCCATAATTCGTCGGCCACACAGATTATTTCTGGTGCACTCTGAAAGGGGCTTTTACGCCAGGCCTTTACACCAGGAGGCAGTGATCGCAGGAGACCATAAGTTGCCACAGTCTGTCCTCCAGTATTCAATAATTCCCATCCTTCCCACATGCAAAATACACATGTATTAGTTTCTTATCACTGCTATCGTGAGTGACCACAGACTCAGTGGTCTAAGACAACACTAATTTATCTTACAGTCGTCTAGGTCATAAGTCTCAGATCAAGGTGTCAGCAGGAAAAATGTATCTCTTTTTGAAGAGTGTAGGGGAGAAACCCCATTGTTTATTCAAGTTGTTGGAAAATTCAGTTTCTTGAACTTATAGGACTGTTCCCTTATTCCTTGTTCACTGTCAGGTAACCCATGCCCAGATTCTATGGCTGCCCAAGTTCTTTGGCTCATGTTCCTCTTCTTCTGTCTTCAAAATCAGCAACAGCCCTTTCAGTTCCTCCCACACTTTGATTTCCTTCTGTGTCTATTTGTATTCAAGAAGACAGAAATCACTGGAGGACATCTTGGATGCTAAGTCTTGGAAAAAATATTTTTCTGGTTATTGTTCTTTAAGGAATTGTTAATGTTCCTCTAAGGAAGCAGCAATCACAACATTACAGTTGAAATGAGTTTGCCTCCTACTTTGAAAAATAAATAGCTTGGCTGTATGATTTATAATGGGATTTTCATAACTGCCCAATAATGTAATGATATACCTAGCATGGGAAAGACATGTTTTGATGTTGGGAGTTATAAACACATTATGAAATAAAACTTTTATAAAAAGTATCAATTTTTAGAAATTAGTTAATTTCTAAATTTAACTAATTAAATTAGTTAATTAGAATTTTAGAAATTAGTTAATCTGACTAATTTAGGCAAACATACTGAATAACTTCTAATTTATTGGCCTGTGAGTTTTAAAGGTTTGCTTCTTCACATACTTCTTAGTTTTAATTTATTGCAAAAACACTTTCCTGCCAGGAACTACTTTATTTGTATTCCCCTATCATTCACAAATTATTCCAAATTCAAGCAGCAAAAAGTCTGTAGTTGTAGACTATTTTTCACTTCCATATTCCTTTCCATATGATTCCATCCAGCAGATAGTGACCATCATATTTAGTGAGCTTTAAAAAGCATAGCACATCAGGTTCATTTGAATAATGGATTCTGTATGATCATGAATAATGGAATGATGGATGCGTATGGGAAATTAATATAAAGGAAAAGCCAAAGACAATCATGGAGAGATAATAAAAAGAAAAACTGGTATCATTTAATTATTGAAACTACCATGTTGCAGCTATACTTTCAAAATTGGTTAACCTGGAGCACCAGTTATTACAGTCTCCTTTGAGAATGTTATAAAAGCTATGACTGCTTTTCTCCCTAAAATGCACACATATGTAATTCATACATCCATGGATCTCCTGAAGCCATAAGTAGAATATATTGTACTTTCATATGTCATGGACTTCAGGTTTAAAATCATAAATTGAGTGTGAGGAGGGTCACTTAGGGTAACACTTATTTCCTGGGGATATTATGGTTGAGAGAAATTCTTTTTCTTTTCTTTTCTGTTCTTCTCTTTCTTTTCTCTTTCCTTTCCTCTTCTCTTCTCTTCTCTTCTCTTCTCTTCTCTTCTCTTCTCTTCTCTTCTCTTCTCTTCTCTTCTTTTCTCTTCTCTTTCTTTCTTTTCTTTTCTTTGTCCATGCCCAGCATGGAGTCCAACACAGGGCTCAAACTCATGACCCTGAGATCAAGACCTCAGCTAAGATCAAGAGTTAGATACTTAACCAACTGAACTGCCCAGGCATCCTAAAAGAGATTATTTTTCAAGGCTGAAATGGGCTAGAACACAATATGATCCTTTACAATAAAAGTTAGCCTCTGCGTGAATATTAAACTGAGCAGATTATGGGATACCAAATATTTTATGTTTTGTTGGCCAGATAGTCCGGATTTCTTATTTTAGGGGCATACCCGCTATGTGGCATTGAGAACACTCCTCCTACACCACCATATACATATATTTACTAATTATCCAGTTTATTCTACTCATGTAGCATTGAGACTGGGCAGATTAAGCTAACCTTCTTTTAGAGTTTTATGTAATTGTTGAATCAGAAATTTCCAGAATGTCAGTTCACATTCCTCTAGGTATAGGTTGTCTGATGGGCAGCACAGAAAACCAAAAAAAAACATGGAATAAAATGAAAAAAAGGTTACGGATCCAGTTATGATGGCATTAGTCTTTTGAGAGAAAATTCGCCCAGGAAAGAAAGTGTGTCATCAAGCAAGACAAGCCAGGGCAGAGTTTTGTACATTCCAGTGAAAGTTTTCAAGCAGTTCTGTCCACGGATGTATCCTTCAAGGATGTGACCCAGGTGAGACTTACCTGCTGAAGGCAACTAATCCACAATGAGCAAATTATCCTCCCCTGAGGGGCATGCTATAATGTCAGCCACATGCCTCGGAAAGAAAACAATCACGTATTCCTAGAGGAGAAGGAAACCAGGGGCTAGCGGAGGCTTGTCTGGAAATGGAATTGAAATATAAGCTGAGAATTTTCAGTTGATTTAGAATGGGAGGGTGTTCCAATTAGGTTACTAAACGCTTCTGACAAGCAACAGACTCTAATGAGGGAACAAGAGTGGCCTCGCACAGAAAGGAATGTAACCGATCTTGGCACTTTAATGTGCCCTAAGGAGGTGAGTAGTGAAGAAGAACTTCTAAAATCGGGGCTGATTTGGCTCCAATATGGTGTGGAAGAGCTTAAAAATAACAAGTAAAGCATAATAGCCATCAAAATAGAAAATATTTCTTCTTCATTTCCCCAGCCACCTTCTTTATTCTACACACGTGTAAGTATGAACACTGCCCCTCTCTCTGATACACGAATTTCCATATATTTATGGAGGCTGCACAGAATTGATAGTTTGGAGAGGATACCCAAAGATGCAACGAAAAATTGGGACCTTCAGTTATTGAATCCAAAAAAGAATAATATGTTTATTTACGGATAACAAGAATTGAGAGGAACCACCTTATCATGCCATTGAACATGGGTACGAGTATATCAGCAAGTGAAAGCGAAGAAGGCATGTCTGTACCTCGGAAATTTAAAATGTTGTTTTGTAGCGGCAGTGATAGATTACATGAAGGAAATTGTCCAGTGAATAAAAATGCCATTTTTTATTAGACACAGTCCTTGGCATTTTTTGCTTATTTATTTTTTAGTAAAGCCAAAGATATAATTTAAAATCAGTATGCCTGAGTCAAATGGATGACAGATAAGGGATCATGATATAGGCGTTTACATTCCAGCTCTGTTTTGACACTGTCTAGTATAAACCACAAATGGCTCAACAGGTAATGCTTAGAATGGCTGACCTTTATATCAACTTTTTCCTTTCTGTTTACTTGGTATAAATATATACTTTTCTCAATGATGATTTGTCTCTTACAGAGGAAGTTATGGCAGTCAGGGAGGAAAAACAGGACAATGACTTTAACTTGTTAGTATAGGATTACTAAAACAGTTGCTTTGGGTAGATTAAATCTTCATTTTAACTTTCTCATCAAAGTGCTGACTGTTTAATGATAAAAAAAAAAAACAAAAAAACGGGCGCCTGGGTGGCTCAGTGGGTTAAAGCCTCTGCCTTTGGCTCAGGTCATGATCTCAGGGTCATGGGATCGAGCCCCACATCGGGCTCTCTGCTCAGCAGGGAGCCTGCTTCCCTCTCTCTTCTCTGCCTGCCTCTCTGCCTACTTGTGATCTCTCTCTCTCTGTCAAATAAATAAATAAAATCTTAAAAAAAAATAAATGAAAAAATAAAAAAAACAGACCAATCAGATAGATATAAGCATAGATTTAGATACAGACACGGATATGAATATACGTGCATCTAGATATGTGCACAGCACTGTTAAAACATGCAACAATTGTTCATATTAAATTTAATTATAAGAGTCAGAGGCTCTTTACAACTTAAAAAAAAAAAATTGTACCATGCTTCCATATTTGGCCATAGGATTTTATCTTCTGTGATGCCTTGGTACTTACAAATATTCACATAACAAATTGTAATTCTTTGCTATTCTTCATTTATTGAACCTTGGAATTACCCAACTTATCAGCTAAAATCTCCTCTAAAGTATTGTGGGTTTCCTATGTATCAGATTACAGTCAAACACATTAGAGAAAAGCCATAGTCACAAACCTCTTTAAGACAGGCCCTTCTCTACTTTAGCCTGTGAGTAGGAGGGTGTAAGATAAGACTCTTAACATTCTTAGATGCCCTTTTGTCTGGATGAGGGAATATTTGAGGGACTGACTTCTGTCAGTCTGAGCTCTTTATCAAAGAACTTGCAGTCTCATCCTTGAATTCATCTTGACTGAAGTTCTACTGGCAGCCTTCTATTTGTTTGCTTCCTTAAAGCCACTTTTTACTTTGAGGATTTTTGGTTAATTGGAGAAACCTCTCCAGGGCACTCCATATTTCCATCAAACTTTGATTAAAAAACCAAACAGTTTCTTTTTTAGCTGATTTCTCTCTCGCGATACCTTATACAGAGTTAAAAGAGGACAATTGGCACCATCAACATTTCTTCCTGGAATCTCCTTGGCCAAGTCTACATGTTTTGGGGTGTTTGTCCCATCTTACGAGTTACTACAGGTGGCACTTTCACTAAATTTTTTGCTGCTATTTAACTGGCTTCTGTTTTTTTTCCTGCCTCCAAAGCAGTTTCCTTACAACCTTTCAAGGCTCCACTGAATGTCTTACTGTTTTTCCTTGCTCTTTCTTCTCTCCACTTCTAACAACAAATACACACGTTTTGGATTTTGTTATAGGAGTATGTTGCTTGTATGTGTCAATTTCTGCATCAGTTGTTTCTTGTTGTATACAAACATTGCAAAATGACTGGCTTAAAATGATAATACTGTTTAATTTGCTCATGATTTTGTGAGGTAAGCTTTTTTTTTTTTTAAATATTTTATTTATTTATTTGACAGAAAGCGAGAGATCACAAGTAGGCATAGAGGCCGGCAGAGAGAGGGGGAAGCAGGCTCCCTGCTGAGCAGAGAGCCCGACGCGGGGCTCAATCCCAGGACCCTGAGATCATGACCTGAGCTGAAGGCAGAGGCTTTAACCCACTGAACCACCCAGGTGCCCCGTGAGGTAAGCTTTTGACAAAGGCCCAGCCTGGATGGCCTGACTGAGGCATCAGTTAGGATGGCTTGGTCGTCTGCAATCTGTGAGAGTTAGCTCTCTTTCTTCCCTTTGTCACCCAGTGGAGCCTTACTCATAGGGTGCTGGCTGTTGGTTGGTTTGCTTGGTTCTTCATGTGGCTTCTTTCCCTCTGTGATCTTTCATCACTGAGTAGTTGAACATGAGATTCTTTACCTGGTGGCTGGTTTCCAAGAAAGCAAAAATGAAAGCTGCTTGTGAAGATGAGGCTAAAAAAGTCATACAGAAGCTTTTCTTCTGCGTTCTGATGATGGGAGCAAGCACTGGGTTGGCCCAGATTCAAAAGAAGGGATAAAGTCTAGGTTCTTCGTGGGAAGAGGAGGCACACAGGCAGTAGAGTCAGGGGTTGTTGGTGGCTTACACGGGCAATCTGCTGCCTATAGCCCCTAAAGTTAACTTGAGCTTAGACAATTGTTACGACTCCTTGTTAGACATACATGTCACATGTGTATATATGTCTATGCTTAAGTTTAATAGCACCTGTGTCTATTACCCCCACACCTCTACACATTATACATGGTAAAATGTGAGTAATATGTATGTTACAGTCTTGCATATTACTCCCCACATGTGGCTAGTGGGAGAAATAGAATTTTTAAATTTTATTTATTTGTATAAATTTAAATTTACATTTAAGAGGCACCTGGGTGGCTCAGTCAGTTAAGCCTCTGCTTTTGGCTGAGGCCATGATCTCAGGGTCCTGGTATTGAGCCCTGCATCAGGCTCCCTGCTCAGTGGGGAGTCTGCTTCTCTGTCTCCCTCTAATCCTCCCCCACCCCCGCTCATGTTCTCACACTCTCCCTCTCATTCTCTCTCAAGTGAATAAATAATAAAAACCTTAAAAACAAACAAACAAATAAATTTACTTGCTGAATTTAGGTATTGGGACTTTTTAAAGTATGCATAGAATAACTTAGATGATGCAACTGTTGCAACTGTAAATATCATGACATGTGAACCCAGATCAAAGGTTTCCAGTGAAAATTTAGCTTCCAAATTGAGTCGTGTTCTAAGAGGCTATTAGAAATTTGAAATTACCTCTGTGGCCTGCCTCAGATTTCTGTATTTCTAGATGATCAGAAGGTAAGCATCTGTGGAGGGGAGTGGTAGGATATATTGAATGATGACTGTACAGTTAGAATAAAGGACAGATGTTTAAGAAGGATAATATATGGGAATGTTAAAGATGTTGTAAAGCTGAAACAGAAGTTTACATTTAGAGGAGGACTTGTTGGAGATAAAACTTGTTTTGGAAACTATTTTATTGTAATGGAGTGTCTTGAAGTCACAAAAAAAGCTTGTACTTGACTATCAAATTTTTATGTTTCTTTTTTTTTTGTTTTACTAGGTGTTACAGGAAAAATTTCCATTTAGAAGACATCGTTTCAGTTATTTATTTTATATAAATGTGGGGGCAGTATGTTGATAGGATTTTCCAATATTTAGGTGTTTAAGAAAAACTTCAAAGTTTATCCAAAAAATAAAATATTAAAAGAAAGCTTTTGGTATAAAACCAATCCTTTAAACCAAAGAAAACTTTATTTTAGCATCTATTTTTTTTTTAGTATTTCTAAATGATTTTTGCTTTTTGATTAAATTTTCTTTATCTTTGGCCTCTGTATTATTTTAAATATATATTATAATGATTCTAAATACCAAACCCTTAGAACAAAAATAATTTATTTTCTTTGGCTAAATACCCAGAAGTGGAATTGCTGGATCGTATGGTAGTTCTGTTTTCTAATTTTCTGAGAAAACTCCGTACTGTTTTCCACAATGGCTATATCAGTTTGCATTCCCACCAACAGTGCATGAGTGTTTCCTTTTCTCTGCATCCTTACCAACACTTAGTGTTTCCTGGTTTGATACCAACCATTCTGACTGTTATGAGGTGATATCTCATTATGGTTTTGATTTGCATCCCTAATAATAGTGATGTTGCCATATTTTTACATGTCTGTTGGCCATTTGTATTTACTAACCTGAATTTTCATTTGAACCAGAATGTCTCAATTCTTGCTCTTAATTGGAGAAGAGAACAGATTCCATGGGTTATGATTTTTGTTAATAGTTTATAGTTAAATATTTGCAGTGTATGTTAATATAGATTATATCAAGTAACTTTATATAACCATTCTAATTGGCTCACTGTCAGAATGTTTAATCAATTACTGATATTATTACCTAGAACTATAAAAACTTTTATAGCATACTATGAATGACAAGTGTGTTTGCTCCTGGTATTTTGATCATTATCATAGTTAATCAAAGTAAAGGGCCATCTAAAACTTAAACATCTGCTAGGCTACTACAAAAGTCCCTGGCTTTGCATCATCAAAATTCATCAAAATTACTCCTAAAACCCCATCCATCGCTAGTGTCCTCTATCAGAACCTATAATACAACTCCTTTTGAGAGCTACTAAAATCATCCCGTTCATCATGAACCACCTCCAGTCAAAGAGAAAAAGTGCTCTATCTTTGGGCTCTGGGAATCTTTCTGAAAGTTGAAGGATCAGAATACGTAAAAAAGCAGAGAGTGAAATTGCCTCTCCTCTGCCTCTTTGGGCCCTCTGTGCACTAGGTGATGGATACCCACACTGGAGAGGACAGATCTTCGTTCCTTAGTCCACTGACTCAAATGCTCGTCTTCTCCCAAAACCCAATAGAAATGCCCAGAAATAATGTTTTACCAGCAAACTGGGCATCCTTTAGCCAAGTCAGCTTGACACATAAAATTAACTATCACATCATGTTGGGTTTGAGGACCTGAAGGCAGAAAAGATCTTTATAACCTTTTTGGATGGGCACCAGGTGACCCACAAGATCCCAGAATGAAACAGAACTGTATTCAGTGTGTTTTAGGTAGGGTGGTCTGAAATAGCTTCATAGAATTTTCATTGGCCCCCAGGATTGGATCAGAGGTAATAATTTTACTACCCTCAAGCCTGAGAATAGCACCAGAGGTATAAAAAGATCTACATAGCCCAAACACATTTCCCATAAACCCTAGAGTTGTGTCTTTTAATCACTATCTCCTGGGATCGTTCACCTATTTCTCATACTTTAATGCAGGAGAAATGTCAAACCGCCACTCCCTCTCTTCTTCCTTTCTAACAGAAGCTCAGTTTTGTTCAAGTCCCAGGTCACCATATACATTAGGGAAGGCAGGATACCTCCCCAGCTTCAGGAGGTAGGTCGGTTTCAGTAGGCTTACAGAATGATTCTCAAACTGTAGTTCCCAAGGAGAGCAACATCAACATTTCACGATAGCAATTTTTGAACTTCATCTCAGACTTACTGAGCAACCCAAGGCATGAAGCCCAACCATTTGGTTGTCACCAGACTCCAGGCTACTGTCATGCAAGTTCAAGTCTGAGAACCACTGGCCTAAGGTAATTATGATAACTTTATTCTCTTTGACCATGATTGGTGTAGGACGCACACAGGACACGATTCTGTGAGCTGAAACATTTTCCTCATTGTGTAATCTAATTGAGCCAGGTTTTCTGTTAACTGCAGCCAAAAGCACGATAATAGTTACACATGACCAAGGAAGGATCTCTTAGGCCGTTCAGTTTTCAGTGTAATATTAGGGTAGTCATTGCCTCTCTCAAGAGCATTTGTATTTTAGATTCTCCACTTGTGACTGAGATGCGTGTGTTTTGTTGTAGAAATCTGAAGCATCAGAATAGGAATGGGGGGTTGGTGGTTACAGTGCAGTGATTGTATGTGTACTTGTGTGCGGGTGTGGGGGATGGGTGACTTACAGGTGCCCATTTGGGTAATGCGAGAGCCTTACCTTACACTAAGCATTTTCAAGGATGAATCCTACATCTAGCACTCAAGTCAAAGCTTGTATCCCTAAGGCACAAAACTGCTTATAATATTTTATATTGAAAATGAAAAATATCTAGTTGTTTGAAAAATCATTTCCCCTATTACTTTGGCAGAAAGAGAACAGCACAGAAAACACAATGAAGTTTAACACCTTTCTGGGAAGAAAGCATTTTGAGAACTATTTTCATATCTCATGGGAGTCAAACTGGGTGCCCCATAATACTGATCCAGGGCGGACGGAGAGGGACCACCCACTGATGGGAAGAGAAACATGACCCCCCACGGGAGGAAGGATGGATGAGCAAGACAAGACTGGCGGCAACTGGTATGTTTCCCTCAGCCTCAGGCAGAGGAGGGAGAACACTTAGAAGTGCTTGCCTCCTCTGAGGTCTGTGACAGCACAACGTAATTTATAAAATAATTAGGCATACATTTTGGCTGGTATTGGGGGTATATAAGTCTGTCAACTGTCAAAAAAGGAACCTTTATTTTTTTATTAGTTAACTAAAGGATAATGTGATTCTCTAGGCAGTGTATAGGCACACAAACATCCAGAGGGTGTGCACTGTTTCCTACTCTGGATGTGGAACACAGTTGGGTCCTTGTTCCAAGCAGCCCAAACAAAAAGTCCTGACAAAAGGGACAGGCTGACTCCCAGTTGCTCACAGCACATGACAGTCAATGGTCAACTGGGGGTTTCTTTTGTGAGCACATCATCCCACATTTCCCCAACTTCAGTCCAATCCTTGGGTACTCTTAAGACTTGATCCAAGTTGTCCAGGAGAGGTTTAGAGCTCTGAAACCACCCTCAAAGGATGGGATAGCTTTGAGAAAACTTGCAGATGACCTCAAATAAAGGATTGTCTTCTCCCCTTAATACTTTTATCATCTGCTTTGCGGCCATATTGGAAGTCTGTTCTACCCTGTGCTCTAAGACCATGATTACGGCCTCTGGAAAGTTCAGGGCAGCATGCCAGGGGGAGTGCAAAGCTTCAGGGATAGACAGGCTGGAGTCCCTGGACCTTTCAATTTTCTCTAAATTTTGTCTAAAAACATCTTTAAGATGAACACAGATATTTTATGAAATAACATAAATTGTACTTGAACTTTTAAAGTAAAATATACTTCTAAGCTATACCTTGACTTCAGGTAGCTGAAGTGCTCTCATCTCTGTGAATAAGGAAGGGCTCATTCTTCTCTGCTATTAAAGTAGGAAGCATCGAAAGTCCTGGTTTGGAAAACTGCATTCCTAGTTAAGCCTAGCCACAGATGGGTCTGTTTGGGTTATTCCTATAAAGGAGTTATGTACCTAGGACTCTTAAAACTTAAAGCTATTTGCCCATTTTAAACTTTCTGGTTCTTACATTTTCTCGACTCTTTCATTATGCTCAATCATCTTTTTATAAGATTTTCTTTGGGTGGCTCAGTCGGTTGGGCATCTGACTTCAACTCAGGTCATGATCCTGGGGTCCTGGGATGTAGCCCTGTGTTGGGCTCTGCGCTCAGCAGGGAATCTGCTTCCCCCCTGCCCCTTCCCCTGCTGTTGCACTCTCTCTCTCAAATAAATAAAATCTTTAAAAAATATTCTTTGGATTTGCCTTTATTATGTCCTGTCATTGCCATTCTTCTTAGACTTGTAACCAGTCTGATCTTCGTCCTTGTGTTCACCACAGTTACTACCACCTCCAAACCTACCCACAACCCAAGTTGTGACCTCAAAGCAATCTCTTTTCTTGATCACTTGGTTCTACAATGAGCTTGGCACTGTGCTCTGTGCCTGACGTTCTGTATCTCACTTAGTACTGATAACCAGCCTGTGAAGCAGGTCCTAGGAGACATTTCAGAGAGCAGAGCTAGTGATTGGTAAATGAACATGCTGAACTCAAGTTTTTCCAATGTGGATACTATGCCTGGTGATATCTGTTGGTCAGCAGAGAGCTGAGTGGAAGGATAGGGAAAACACTGGTTAGTTTATTTACTGTGGCGAAGAAAAAGAAACATGTCAAGTTGATTGACATTCTATAAATTCAACAAATTAATTGAATTTATCACTTTTAACAAGACGTCTGACATGTGAAGAAACTTGACAAGGCAAAGTTGACTGATCTTTGCCATGATGGTAAATCTAAAAGATGCTTGTATACAAAGTGTAAATGTCAAGGGAAAGTTACAACTGGGCTCTTTTGTTCAGTATAAATTCCATCCTGTATGATTTCATGATGATTTCAGAATAAGTGACCTTGTCCTAAGTCAACCAGATACAATATTAGAGAAATTCAAGTCATATGAACATCCAAACATCTGAACAAAATAACAAGCTTCAGCTTCCACTGTTCAGGAGTAATAGTAACAAAAGGGGCATTTGGACATTTTCTAAGCAATTTAGGAAGAAAAACAATTTGTTTATAACAGATATTTTTTTAATATTCTAAACATTTGGTATTAATTTAGATCTAGATCTGAATGTCTGGATCCTATAGAGATATGGACAAATGGAGTTGGCCCAAATGTAGTCAAATCAAAACTTAATAAAGTATTTCTTCTATTTTATTTTTAAGATTTTATTTATTTATTTAACAGAGAGAGATCCCAAGTAGGCAGAAAGGCAGGCAAAGAGAGAGGGGGAAGCAAGCTCCCTGCCGAGCAGAGAGGCCGATGTGGGGCTCGATCCCAGGACCCTGAGATCATGACCTGAGCTGAAGGCAGAGGCTTTAACCCACTGAGCCACCCAAGTGCCCCCTTAATAAGGTATTTCTTAAGCTTCTCATGGGTGCTATGCACTCTGAGGGTACAAGGGGTACAATTCATCATCCTTCCTTCCCCCAATTATGTAAATTAGTTAGGGGTACGTGTGTGTGTGTGTGTGTGTGTGTGTGTGTGTGTGTCCATCCAGAAGGGTGTAACTCTAAGGTAGGGCAGTGCAAATGGCATTTCCAGAGCTTCGACTGGTTGGTGGAAGGGACAGTGGTTGTTGGGATACTCACAGGTAGACCATTCCTACTCAGAGGCTTAGTTACGTAATTATGTGTTAAATTGTATAGTGGGTTCACTAGATTCATTGAAAAGAATTCAGTATCATCATAAGTTCCATGTAATTTCACATAATAATAATGATGATGATAAGAGTGAAATAGCTCTATTTTGGTATTTTTTGTTTGTTTTTGCTTTTGTTTGTTCAAAACCTTTCAACATACCAGGGATATTTCTAAGTACTGTGCATGCACTAACTCATTTACTCCTCCCAAAATCCTCTTTGACTCACAAGACAGAGAGAGTTTTAGTAACTTGTCAAAGAGATAATAACTCAAGTCCATCCTCTGGTTCATCTCTATTCAGATTGGATTCTTTTGTAAGGTTGCATGAAAATCCCTCAAACCTGTAAAAAAATTTTTTTAATCTAAAAATCAACTCTATATCCAGGCATTTTTCATGGGTAGGTAAGGAAAACTATTTATAAATTCCTTTCGGTAGGCTCAGCCTGGGAAGTATTCTATTATACAGTGAAAAATTTTGAAATTGATTGAAGATACTTATGATTCTTAGACAATTTTAAATACACTGTGCAAAATGTCCCAGATTAATTATAGTGCCATTTAGGAATAATAATGATAAGAAAAATAAAATTATGGCCATCCCCCCTCCCCCATGCTTTTTCTTCTGACATCGCTAACGTTCCTGTAATTTTGGCACTATGGAAATACAAATACATCCACCATTGATTTCCACTGGGATTTCTCTCTGTTCACTTCCCCCATCCCAGAGCAAGTGACTAATTTTGACTCTGACTCCTTTATCTGACCCTGGTGATAAAGTAAACAGTGGAAAAAGTTTTTAAATATAATGAAATCCTGTCCCAATGCAAAAGAGCCCATGTGCTTTAAGAAGAAAAGCAGGCTCTTTAAAGTTTGGATTGCAAAGGAACAATTTTACAGTAGTATCATATTGAATAACAGGCAATAAGCCTAATTGAATTACAGTCATTATGGGTTGAAAGAGGAACAGTAAGTAACTTGTTTTACCAAACGCTATGCAATTTACTCCGTGTCTATTTAGACTTGATGTATAGACCCAGGTCAATTAGTATGATTCTTTAGTGGCTCCCAGCGTGCTCCTTGAGGAAAGGGTATGTTCTGGAAATGGGGCTTGTTCTGGGGAAGGAGCTACTGAACATATGTTCAGTATGTTCAGTTACTCTGGTAACATATGTTACTACTAAATAATGGTCTCCACCAACAGCCATCCAAATGACGTGTGAAACAAGGCGTGCGTTTACTGTGAACATTTCTCTTTATCAGGGGTGTTTCAGAGTAGCAGAGCAGTATGTCACTGCACGCTCCTTTATTTTGATAGATACACATTTAAATGAAATGGAAAGAATGAATGAGACCCCTGGGTATGAAAGCACCTTTCTTTCTGAAATTAAAAAATAAAAAATCATTTATGAAGTCTAGCTAAGTAGAAGGCTCCCAAAGAGGATGAAGCCAGAGAATTTTGCAGATGGCCAGTGCAAATGTACCAAAAAAACCCACCAAAACAAAACAACTCCGTATCATCCTTAAACAACAGCCAGGTCATACATTCTGTTCAAGAAGAGTAATTGGTGATGGAAATATCCACACAGCTGATCACCATACAAAAATCTAACTAGTTTACTTAAAATTTTGTACAGTAAATCAGACATCTATTTGATTGGTTTTTATTTATTTCCTTACTTGATTTGCATTTTTCTTGATTGTGTTGGCATCGAAGAGACAGTTTTCCTAAATAAGCTCAGCTAGGCTTCAAGGGACAGGGCTGCCCCCTCACAGCTCCTCTGTAAGTCAGGGGGGACGACCCCACCGGGAGCACTCTCGCCCAGAGAAGCAATGTGATCGACGGTTCACAGCTCTCCAGGGTGGCCCGCAGTTTAGGATGGCATGTGTTGAACTAGAAATGGAAATTCAGTAACCCTGAGTTTCACTACCATCACTCATTTTGATTCGGCTCTAGCTGTGAATTCTTCTGAGCCAGGTTCTAGACTCTTTGGCTTCCTTACTAGGCATTTCTGCCTCCATAGTGTAGAATCACCTGAGCTTTGGCTGAAACGAGCTGAAGAGTAGATGAGGGCCAGCGTCTGGATACTTTGGAAGCCAGAGAAGCTGAAGGTGGGGCGGGGACTGAAGGCCCGAGCCATCCCTGAGCCTGAGGAGAAGAAAAAGGTGCCTCCCCTCCATGCTTTTGTCAAACTCCCTGCCCATCACTGCAACCAAGTAGAAACGGTAACACAAGCTCTACAGGGAAACATCATGACGATGCAGAAAGCCCTGTGCTGCCCTATCTCTCTGCCATTTATAACCCCACCGCTAGGAACGGTGTGGCCTCTGACTCTGTGCCCAGGGCCAACTGGAAATGACTGTTTCCTTCACACGATAGTGCAGGAGAGTAAAGCAAACACCACGTATCTTCATTCTAAGATGAGATACTTTGTTCGTCAGAGATTACTTGCATTCATTTTTGTTTTTTAATATACTGCATTTAAATATTGCTAATCTGGATTACCGACTATTTTGGGCATCCTCTTAAATCATGTGCCTCAGGAGGCGTTCCCAGTTCCCCCAGTGCTAATCCTGGCCCCGCCATCATTGATGTGGGGGTGGGTCCCAGGTCAGAGACAGTCTAGATTTGAAAATGTTCTGAGATCTTCACTATCAATCACCTTAAAAAAAAATAATAATAATAAGGAGGAAGAAGAAGAAGAGGAAGGGAAGAAGGAGGGAGAGAAGGAAAGGAAGGGCTCACTTTTCAAAGGGTGGTATTACTTTAAAATTCACTGGACTCAAGGGGAGATTTCAGTTAAACAATTCAGAGATATAACCAAATCCCCCCAAGATGGCTAGCAGGGCAGGATTTAAATCAGTGCTTCTGAGCTGTCTTTAATGTAATTCATTTCTAAAACAAAATTATGCTCTGAGGAAAGGTAGCACACGGACAAAGTAGAATCAGACATGACCAAAACCTTGGCTATGTCTTTTGACTGTGACCTAGAAATGTCAGTCCCCACAGCATGAGCTGTTTAAAACCCATGGTGAGAAATCAGAACAAGCAGATATTTGCCATAGCAATTTTGCCCGTGCAGACGAAGCCATAGGGACAAAAAAGAAATGTTGTGTTTAAAAAAAAAAAAGGTTTCTCACAATCAGCAAAAAGTTCTTACTAAGTTCCAATTGCACAATTCGAGATTTTAAGTGTTTTAGCCAATAAGTGGTATCCAGTCCCTCTTGGAGAATGCAGAGACAGGCACCTGATCAGCCGAACGTTACGTCTTAGCAATAGTTTAAAAGCAAATAACTAACCCAAAGCTTAATGCATATGGAGCAAAACAAACAAAAATCATATATACACCTCGGTATAGTGAGCCCAAGTCTTGGATTTTTTGGGGAAGGGTCCAATTTTCAAATTTGATGTTCCAGTGTCTCCAGGCTGGCCTCTGTCAGACCATTTGGGCACAAAAATATGCCCCAAATAAAGTCATATTGGCAAGATTAGCATTATCCACATGCCTATTTTGAGGCATTCTGCGAAAGACACTTTATTTCCCAAAATAGCTTCCCACATTCTCCATCTGGCAATACTTTCATCTCAGGACTACTGGAAGGGTTTTAGTTTATGCCCCACGGCGACAGACTGTCACTGTTTACCAACTCTACTTTTCTAGAGGCCACATGCTTCCAGACTAAGGTCAGGAACCAACTTCATTTTGGAGAGAAACGAAGGACCAAAGAAAGTGAGCCTGGGGGAAAAAAATATACTGCTAACAACTCTTGTGTCATCAAAATCCCCGAAGCTGGAACTGAGCTGAAAAGCTGAGCAGTCCTCCAAGAGGACCTGTCTTCTGAAGGTCACTTCGTATGTGGCCAAGTTGGGAAATGGACAGGAAAGAAGCCCCAGAGGTAGGTGGGATGAAGCAAGGGAGAGAATTGACAGCCCGCCCAGGTCAGAGGTGCCGTGACTGCTCCCTTCTGGATGGGAATGTCCATTGGGGTCCTGTCATTTTACTGTGGCTTTTGGATGGGAGTATATGGGGGAAATGTGGGGGAGGAAAAAAAAACAGTTCCGTTCATACGTGTCCAGACCATAAAAAGTCCTATCTAATTTTGATGAAGACACCACTGAGCGTTTTCTAGACTTTGAGTCATGGGCAGGGACTGGCCAGGATTTGGGATTCTCTACCATGGGGAGATGGGTGTGTTTTCTGTGTAGGGATGAGGGAGGCCAGGGTACTCATAAGAAGCCAAGATCATTGTTGCTCAGCCAAAAAGCCACACACCGCCCACATTTCATAACTTCCCTGGTAACTGGGTCGAGTCACTTGACTTGTGCTGCCAAGGCACCGGGTTAGGAAGAAAGGACTTTGGGGTGAGAAAGAGCGAGGGAGATTCTGCCATGCTTCTCTTTCCTTGTCACTGACCTTGGATGCTCCATGGTCCCGATCATGAGGATACAAGGTGCATGCCTTTACACAAGTGAGAAACAACTCTGAAATTCTTTAACAAGGACACATTCTCTCATTTGAAGAGCAGAGATAAGGTTTGGAAGACAAATACTCCTGTGAGAGGGAATGCAAGTTGTCCTATCAGGAAACAAAGGCAGACTATTTCTTGATATCAGGTTTTGTTCCTGGAAGGGCAGTAGATATCTTTAAATGAAAAGAAAAAAGCAGAGGAAACACCAGAGAAGAAAGGGGGAAAAAAAAGGAAGCTAAATGTATTGATGGGGAATGGGGAATTAGGACACATTTTGCCCATTTCAATTTAGCTATGGACCGGCCCAGAATATGGGAGTGAGGGGGAAAAAATGTCACATTTAGACTTTTTGTAATTGGAAAGGAGAACAGCTCTGATATGGAACACAAAGATCCTAAATCTAAATGGGGTTATTTTAAAAAGGAGGATCTCAAATAGCTTCATAAATTGGGCACTGTGGTGGAGGTTACAATGCTTGCTTGACTCATTCTATCATTCTGTATTATATACACAGAGGAAGCCTCTAACATCTTATAGGAAAAAAAAAACAACAACCAAAGAAATAAACCTTACTCCAAAATTAAAATAATTCAGGTATAGGTAGGAAGGGAAAATGTCACCTCCCATAGAGAACAGTGCTTAAGTTTCCTAGGTCTGTAAAAACAAACCTGACAAATGTATAACTTTTGAATCGCTTAGGATATGTGCAGTTATTTTAGTATTATGTGTAATGAAAGTTTAGTTGTATAAAATTGAATATAGTGAAGTGTTAAGATATTTTCACCAGGATTAAGCTAATCCTTCTCTAACACAAGGAAAAATAGTTGCCAATAAACTCTCTATTTTTAACAGCCACTTGAGAGAGACAAGATGAGACTTATAAAAATCCCTTTCAAGAAGCTCCCCAGCACGGTTACAGTTTACACCCAACACATACATAAATACATTTCAAAACCCCTGCGTCTGCCAAGTTACAAAGTCTGACTTGTCAGAGTTACATCACGTTTTTAAAGCATGTTTGAAATGAAGCCTGTCATACATCAGACTTCAGTGAATCTAGAAAGGACTGTCCTTTTTTTCGTAGGAACTGAATGGGCTGCATTCCCTTTGAGTTTTTCAGAGAATTATTTTAGTATCGAAATTCTACATAGGGAATGAGAAGCAGTGGATTTTGTGGCACTTTTTTTTTTTTGGAATACACTGTTTTTACTCATTTCCATGTCCAGTGGGCCTTCCCCTAGCCTTTATAATGTTGGTATCGGAACACAGAAATAAGACCATTGTAGAGAAAATGCTTTGACTCTTGAGTCCTTCAATATGGACTTTTTATATTTTAGTGGTGAGCTGGGTCCGGAGCCGGTGTGGCCAGAGCAGGGGAACTTGATCCTGGATCTCAAGATTTGCTTGTGGGAAGGAAAATGTGAGTGAATGGTGAGGGTAAAGGAACAAAGAGTAGGCAACTCTCTCAAGAGGTGGCCTGCTGGCAAGGATTCATTTGAAAATAAACGATCTACCTAAAAACAGGCTGAAGTTGTATTCTCTGCGTGTTTGTTTTGCTGACAGATTACGTAATTTAGAAAGGTGGGCGCAGGGATCAGAATGCTTGGGATTGCACCCCCGCACATCAATTCAGGATAGTATGAACTTGGGGTGTGTAGCCAAACCTCCCTGATCCCATTTGTTAATTTTTTTTATAATCTCCTAAACACGTCTTTTACTTATCGCTATTTGTTACTCTATTCTAGCTGTGAATATTCAATCCTTCGTATTACAGTGAAAGTTAATGAATGTGAGTCTTGTCTGTTTAGGTCCCCATCATTCTATTAGACTCTTGCCCTGTGTCAGCGTTTTGTTGGCACTCAGTAGAAGCTAGTTAAATAATGAAGGAGTGAGGTCTATCATTTTCTGATAGACCCGTCTTTATAGTAGGGATGGCCCTGGCAACAGGGCGATCTTAGTAGTTATGGCCTTGGGCTGACCAAGTGAGCTTTTTAAAATACAGTCTTTCCTGAAATTAAATCCTAACTTTTCTTTGTTGAAAAGCTTGTCCTGTTTGAATGGATTTTGCTAAGGTTTGCTTTTGTGACTGTTTTTCCTTTGGTTTGGGAGCTGGGCAGTACCTTTCTATCTACACATTATCCCTATAGGTGAGTTAAGGATGCACTCCATTTCCCATCTCGGAATTCATTTTAGCTTTTAAAATACTTTTGAGTATTTTAACTGGATTCATTAACTTTTTAAAATTTTTTTGAGAGAAAGAGAGCATGCATGTGCACGTGGGAGAGGGACAGAAGGAGAGGGAGAGAGAATCCTCAAGCAGACTCCCCATTGAGCATGGAGCCCAACATGGGGCTTGATCCCAGGACCCTGAGATCATGACCTAAGCAGAAATCAAGAGTCAGACACTTAACCAGATGAACGACCCAGGTGCCCCTGAGTCATTAACTTTTAATTTTAAAGTTTCTCAAATGCCAGTTCCCATTTAAGCAATGGGAACACCTAGAAATAGCTGTTTTAATGTATCTCTTGTGCAAAGAATACTAATATGTCTATATTAGATCACATAGTGATCTAATTTTGTAGTAGTTGTACTACTACAGTAGTAATTGTACTACTAATTCTGTAGTTTGTAGTGATAAATACAATGCTTAAGTCTAATTTCATAAACGATGTACTTTGTTGTCGTAGGGCTTTGTGAATGATGAGGAGGATTTAAAAGTAGGTTTGTTTCATAAAAAGATACAATTTTGTTTACTGGGTCATATTTCTGATAAGATACATGGCAAAGTTCTAGATATTATGATCCTATACTAGATATTAGTACCTATGCTAGATACTACAACAACTAACAGAAGGCTAAATGAGACTGGTTGAAGTCTCTTAAACTAGCAACAAAAGGATGGACTGACCAACATGTTTCACTCTTCCATCCTCCGTCATCTGCTACCCAATATCTGTCTTCCAATTCTTTTTTTTTTTTTTTAAGTGGTGGTTTGGGTGGGGAGAGTGACACAGAGAAGAGATGGAGGCACATGGGGAGAGGAGGAGGCTGGGACTTTCCTGGGGTGGATGGAGTGTGGCGAGGCTGGTCCTGATCATCACACACACACACACACACACACACACACACACACACACACACACACAGGTGAGCTGTCCCACGCAGAAGGTAGGCCTTAGGTGTTCAGGCCAGGGGCACTGGAACCTGGCTACTTGGCTTCCTCCCCAGCTCCTGCAGCAGGACAAGAAGGAAACCACTGGATCTCCTCTGCATATAGGCCTGTGGGATGACTTCAAAAGCCAGAACCAGCCTGCCATTTGCACCACTACTACTATTGCCCCTGAGGGGCTGCACTGTTCCTAGAAGTATTGCAACATCAGGTCCATGTGTGGTGTAGACAGAGCAGCCTCCTTATTCCAACTCCCTGCTCCTCAAATCCACTTGATATATTATCCTTGGATAGAGGATGTATCAGATATTAAATGGGTAAGAACTTCATCTTAGCCAAAAGCCCAGGAAGTGATTATCTTCCAATTCTTAATCCCAAACTCAAATGTGTCAATCTTAGATTATGAACTCTATGAAGGACACAAGTATAAGCCTGTTTCATTCTCTCAAGACCTCCTTTGATTGATAGATATTTCTGTACAGTCAACTTCTGCACCTTTACGGGTAAGCATATTAGGCAAATGAGATGATTAGAACTCCCTGAATTCTGGTTTATCTTTTCAAGATATTTGTAACAGATGTGGCTTAAGACTCTTCCACAATGCCTACATTGGCCAAAGCAATTGCCACCCAAAGTTTTTAGGAACTGGGTTTTTAAAACAAATCGTTCTGAAATTGCAAAGTGACTCTCTAGTGTTGAAGTTCTATGAACTTTGTATGGAAATTTGTTGTAGGAGATGAAGAACTTTCAATTTCAGTAAAAATAGAAGATATTGAGGGAGCCTTCACTTCAATAGTCTCAAAGTGCTTCTTGAAAAATGATACTAATAAGTGCAATTTTGACCTTATGACCCTCAAGCCTGGAGTTCTGCTTTTGTTTATAGTCAAGTAAGCTCTAATTGGATTAACCTTGTTGCCGATAACTATGTACTCTGGATGAAGCATAAAAAAAATTACTATGTGAGGGCATTGGAAGAAAGCCCAAGGCAGGCAGATCCAAGAGGCAAGTTGATTCTGGGAGAAGGGAACCATGTGGTGTGAGTTTCCTTTTCCTACAGCTTTGAGACCGTTGGCAGTCCCCAGTCTGCATCATGTTCAGTGGTTACAACTCAGTGGAAAACCCACAGATGTCCTGGCTTGAGGAATTAGTTGAGAGTTTGCAGCAACCGGAGCTGCTGGAAAATGAGAAGGTATAGGGGAGAGCCAGATTTTTGGGTACAGCCTTATAGTTTGTTATCACAACTGATGGATGACTCTTGTACAACCGTCACAATGAATATTATGGGAAAATGTGCTATACCAAAATAGAGCTAATGATTATAAACCAGTATAATTAATAGCCACACTGAAGATTGTCCAATAGCTAGAATATATAGTATCTTGTGTGCTGAGAAAAATGCAATCCTCTTGTCTCAAAATACAAAGGATGCATATACATTTAAGATTTTAGGAACAGACTTCTGATTCTGTAACTATAATTGATCTTTTTCCATCAGTAGAGCAATCACACCCGTTTTTAAGGGTATGGTCTTGCCAATTTATTGACTAGTAAACTAGTGTTCTATTAGACTTTAAGAAGGAGATATTTCTTTAAATAATCCATCCGTTTTTTTCTTTGCATTTCTAACATCAACACACTGATGCTCCTGGCTGAGAAACTCTGTCTGAATTTCTATCATGATTTCCCTCATGGGTCTTGACTTTTTCATCCACTTACTGACTTGTCTAAAGAATTCATCTGAAGGCACCCATCTCTCTAATTGAACCGCTACTCTGCTTCCTAACTTGATTTAATCACAGTTCTTTCAAAGCTTCTCTGTTTCTCACATCAATTTTGCATTTATGCCTTTCGTTAATAAACAAGTCACCCTCTTCCATTAGGTGGCATCCGCATGGAGTGGAGCCCAGGTTGAGTATATAATAGACACTTAACAATTGTTGAATGAATGAATGAATGAACAGATGCATAATTAAATTTCCTAGGAGAAAAGCAGGTCCTATTAAAGAGGCTAGAAAGGAAGTTCTTTCACTGGTCACAATTTTCTCTGCTTGATGAAGGCATCAGACTTAGCTTTAAGACAGTCTGTTGGAGAGCCCTGGGGGATTCCTTGCCTCCTTTTCTTTGGAATATCCTATTTTTGGTCTTCAGGGAAACAACGAAACTATAGTCCTCTTCCCAACTTGCTGAGGGGGAGACAGCAGGCTGAAGGTGAACGGACTGGGGTTTCAATTTTGGTTCTGCCGCTGTTGTCCATGGAACCTTCTGCCAGTGCCTGACCCCTGCTGAATTTGTCTCCTAGGTCATGAAGAGAGAATGGGTTGCTCTGGGGGGACGAGATGAGACAATGAGACGTTTCTAGTCAAATAATACCTGGGCGCAGTATATAATCATAACAGTCTCGTTGAATTTTCCTATGGGTTAGGCACGTTGTACACATTATTCCAAATAATGCCCATAGCTGGTGGGTACTATTTTTAGATTCATTTTACAGAGGACAAAAAAGACTGACAGCAGGGTTATGTGCCGGCCAGATTTTGGTAGTGGGTCTGCGTCCATCACCACTTTCTCAGGAGCCTTGTTAGTCAGTTCTAGTTGCCTTTTTGGAAGTAGTTATCACCAACCTCAACCATCATAGTATGTACACATCTTATTTGTGAAACAGTAGAGCATCATGTATTCTTGTTTTAAAGGTGATTATAGTCTCCTTCGTAGCATTCGGGCAACTGGGGATTGGGGAGTGTTTGAAGTTGCCACGTACCCTAAGTTTCTCAAGATTTCTCTGTGATTACATGGCTTTCAGGAGGTGGGCAAAACTGGCATGTTCACAACACACAAATCAGGGGATTGTTTGGTTCCCCCCAAAGTACTATTTTTCAAACTGCCTGCTACCTCCATAATCTCAGAATTTATGGCTGTGTGTATCATAAAGATGTTTAGAATCTGCTTAAATCAATAAAGATAAATGTTCCTGGGAGTAATCATATTCAGAACATGGTTTGTTTTTAAGATCTCAGCAAGAACAGCTCCCTCCCCACCAAATGCCCCCCCCAAAAAACAAAAACAAAAAACCCAAAAACAAATCCCTACCCAAACCCAGTGTTAACTGTAGGACCTTGTCAACATGGAGACTTAGGGGTTGGGTCCATCACGGTAATATTTGGGATCTTAGTTCCAGGATGTCTCGTTTTCTTCCACTTCACCTCTGCTTGGCAAATGCATATAAAAAGGGATATCCTGAAAAGTGACATTTTTTGGAGACGTTACTCTTCATTGGCTTCAAGGATTGCTTGATAGAAGACAAGCTTGTGCCCTTTAACTCCACCTCCAGGCTCCGAGGCTGGATCCATCAATTTTCTCTTTCCATAAAGATGTCTTAGCTGTCTCTTGGACTAATTTATGTTTCTGTTCTTATTTGGCAATTTACTTTCCTGGTTTAACATCCCAAACAAAGAAAAACAGCATTTCTGGAAATTCTTCACTGTCCTTATTTCGTATTCTCTCTTAAAGTTTGCATCACAGATTCTGCATATTTTGTGCTTCTTTATCAAATGATCCGATGCCTGCTTAATTTTTGAAGGTGCAGTCATGGGAGCATTTCCTGTCATCATTAAAAGCTCAGTGAGATTGTGTTTTAGTGGTTTTCATGTGTTAGATGTGGAAATTGAAAATATTGAGATTAGGAAGAGAGACTTCTATAGCTTTGGATTTCTAAAAATAAATACTACGAACTAAAAATCATTAAGGGGTCAAGATTGTGGTATTTGCAAGTACAGAAAGAAGTTCTAGACTGGTTTCTAAGTGGTGGGTTTCTATTTTAATTATATTTGTGAGTACTTTCTCTTGACCCTTATTTGTTAAGTTTACAGTATGATTTATCTGCTTCTATGTAGGCTCAGTTAGGCCAAGGAGGTCAAATATGTTATAAAAAAATTTTCTGAATTTTAATCTTGTACTTTGCATCTGACATGGTTAAAATATGAAAAAATTAAGCAGTGTTTTTATAATTCTAGTTTTTTTTTTTACCTCTGCATCATGATTTCATTGTAGTATGGATAATCCTTAAAAGGTTGTTAAGAAGAGAGTGAATATTGTTGAATTATTGAAAATAGTAAAATGAATATACCCTGAGCTTCTCGTCTAAAGTATTTTATTTGGCTACGGGAGAATTACTTCAGATGTTGTTAGATTTAAAATGCTTACCACCATATCTTAAGGCTAAAAACTATGGTATATCTGGCTGTCTTTGTAAAAGGATGTTTCTTTTTTAAATTTTTAAAAAATATTTCATTTATTTTTTGAGAGAAAAAGAGAGCACACACAAGCAGAGGGGAGAGGCAGAAGGAAGAGAGAGAGGCAGAAGGAGAGGGAGAAATAGGCTCCCCATTGAGCAGAGAGCCTGAAATGGGGCTCAATCCCAGGACCTTGAGATCATGATCTAAGCTGAAGACAGATGCTTAACCGACTGAGCAACCCAGGCGCCCCACAGGGTGTTTCTTTATTTCTTCCCTCAGTCTGACTAAAATTGTGAGGAAAGCCAGACTTCCAAGGCCGAAAGACGTACAAAGCCATATAATGGGTCAGATTTTCTAAAATGGTGGCTCCCCAGTTTGGAATAACTAGTATTTGGAAACCTGTACCTTCACCCCCCCCTTTCTTGGGACCCACTGTTTTCCCTACTTGCCTTACTGAATTACATGGGAGCTGTACATCTTTGGCTGCAGTTGGCCAGTCCAATGATGGACCTCTGACATTAGATAGGCCAATTCGAATCTTTGCTTTGGGTTTTCCCAACTGGTACCAATGCAAGAATCCATTCTTCGTTAGTAGTAGTAGCAGTGCAATGGTGTACAGTTCACAGGTGGCTAGTAGCTGTGGTGGATAGGTATTATGGTGGCCCCACAACCCTGGTTTTGGTGTTTATGTGCTCACATAATCCTCTCCCTTTTAGCATGAGCAGGGTCTGTGACTTGATGCTAACCCATAGAATATGGTGACAATGAAGGATTCCACTCTTGGGATTATATTAATAATCAAAGAGTCTGTCCTGGGCGGCCAAGAATGCTAGAAGTTGGGTACTCTTAATGGTGCTGGTTTAGATAGATATACTAGAGTCTTTCCCTAGTTTAAACTGGCATTTTGGTGTCAAGTATAGGCTAAATTTAGAACTAACCATGTAAAAAGCATTGGCTCTACCCTTTTGACTTAACGTTGTTTTATTTCATTAATTTTGGTCATTCAAGTGTATAACATTCATGGCAAGCCCCCGGCCCCTTTTCTTTGTTTTTTTTTTTCAGATCAATTTTCTAAAATTTTGTTTGGATACAGTTTGCTTCAATTATCAAAGTCATTGTGTCCTTGCCATTTAGGCAATACCCCTCATTCTTTGGTTAAAAAATCCCTAACAATCCTTAATCTCCTCATACCCCGTGGATAATGGAAATATCGTGAAATACAAAGTCACCATACCAGCATAAACTATGAGAATGTCATTTCATTCTACAACATCACTTGATAATAGTATAGGCTTGTCGTTAACTTTATGTTTGTTCTTCCTTTTATTCCTGGACATAACAGCATTGCTCACCTGGCCCTTTCTTTTCTCTCTTTGGCCCCAAATGCTAGAAGTTGGCTACTCACAGTGATATTGGTTCAGTTGTCTTAATATCAAAGTTATTCTAGAAAGACAAATCTGGATGAAACACAAAGAAGCAAATCAGCAGAATGTCACCCTGAATTGTATTGTGTAGAGCACATCAGTGTGATGAGCATAAAACTGGGAAGGGGTGTGTAGAAGCCTTCCCAAGTGCATTCTGCATTTGGTGACACTTTCTGTTTCAAAGTTTGGTCTTAAAGACAATGAGAGAGACATAAATTGTGGAAGATCACCATCCTGTACTGATTTATGCAACTGAAAATTGTTTACTTAAATATTCAGCACAGATATATGAAGCACATGCTTAAAAATACTATTTGATGTTAAACAAATGGGAGTGTGGAAGAATTAAAATTAATGATAGACACAGAAGTTTCTATGTGGATCTTTTTCCTTTCTTCAGTCAAGAAACACCTTTCCTCCGTGTGGTGTCAGCCGTATGCTGACAGATCAGTGAGATGAGTAGATGTTTTGATTCACAATGACATATTTTTATTCCCATTTTATAGATGGAGCACTAAATATGACATCACAGGAAGGGTTACTTAGGACTGATCTTCAGTTATGTTCCCGGGGTGGATGCGCTCACAACAGAAGATTCCACGAGCAAAGAAGCTTGCTAGATATCCTTCATAAAATTTAATAATAAAGACTAGCAGATGATAAAAGGCTCGGAGAAGCTGTAATATATAAAATCAGGCAAGGAAAGGGATAGAGAATGGAGAGAAGGTCAAAGAGAGAAACCTGATTACCCACTAAATGGTCAAACTTAATCGTGCCAAGGTAAACTTTTCCCCAGGACGCTTCCTTGGTATTCTTTGGCCCCTGCCAGCAAACCTGCCCTCCCCATCCCATCTCCAAAGCTCTTCTCTGGACAGCAAGATGAGAAGCCAGGCCTGGCGTTGTTCATTAACAAAACAAATGTCTATGGGGCTCACATCTCTGTGCCAGTCACTGGGGTAAGTACCAGACATTTGAAGCCCACCCTCTGTGAGAAGAGATTAGTGGAGAAATTAACAAGCAGTTGCAATGAAATATGATACAGATGTCAATCAGAGAAAAGTAAAGGCTGTTAATAGAAGATATCGGTGGGGAGTAACCTGAGATGACCGGGGAGCATGGAAGGCTTCTTGGAGGAGGAATTAAGGCGGAAGATTTAAGCTAAAACCTGAGTGGTAGGTTTCTGTTTCAAAGGAGGGATTTCATTGCAGGGCAGAAGGCCTGGAGGGAGAATCTTTCAGTCACTGGAGCTGTCCTACCAGAATTGTTGGTTAGGCCGGGGAGATGGGCAGGGGCCAAATTTTGAAGGGCCTCGAAGAATCTTTTTTTTTTTTTCCTTCTAATGAATCAAGCGATTATTATTGTTAATGGTTCCCTTTTATCCTAACATTTTATAAAACTTTTGTAGAGTCTCTTTTCACTTAAGTGAATGGATAGGTTCCAGTGTTACCAATATCAAAGCCAGAGATGCCCCGATTTTTATCTGACTTTTGCCGGATTTAAGAGTATTATGTGATTGTTCATTTAGCAGCAGTCTCTAAAGAAGGAAATATTGCAACACATGTGCAAAGTGGTTTTTTTTTTAATTAAACTTTAAATGAATGCAGAAATCGGGGTGTTCACTCCCTTTAAATGGTTTAAATTTTAACAATACATTTTGCACGGTGCAATAAAGAACCAGCTATAAATGCAATGAATATTTGTTTATGATGTCTTGGTGGTAATTGGGTTTAGCAAGGCATGCAGAGAGCAGTTTTCTTCAAATGACTTATTGGAAATGTAAAAGGAAGACAAGTTTCCTTTCTACAGGCAAGCTTCCTTTCTTCAATCCCAGCCATGGTATTATGAATAAATTGCAGCTCAGATTTAATACCGAGCATAAAAGACCCTTGTCCCAGATGCATGGACATAACTTATAATTACTATACTATGTAAAGTATGCTCTTACTATTTGACTTACATTTGCTATAATTACTGGGTATTATTCTTCAAGTAGCTGGGAATAAATGATCATTAACAGATGATGTCCTGTGTAATTCTGATATATGATAACCAGCACAAATTTATTTTTCCCTCTGGAGTTAAAATGCTTAGCTTATAATAACAATTTAAGAATGGGGTGGGTGCATGTGTGTTTAGAACCTGCTTCCTGAACCTTCGGGTTCCCTGAAAATGTTTTGCTGCTTCTATAAAATTCCGCTAGTTTATTTTCCTTTAACTTTTTTTTTTTTAAACAAGTGTGTGTTTCTCTAGCTAAGAATCATGATCCATCAGAACTACTCAGGCCCGGCTGTGTTCAACTGTTTTTTATTGCTGTAGGGCGACAGTCACAGGGCGAGCACAATTGTCTTTAAAGTTAGAGATTTCATCCATGACAACTAGGATGCTTTTTTTTCCAGTGACTGAGTTTTCACCTTCAAATCCCAGAGGTCACACAAAGGTAATGTTTTCCTTCAAACATACCTATTAAAGTGACCTAAGCCTTAACATAAACAAAATCTTTTAAAATGCAGACATCCGAAAAATCCCGGATTTCAATCCTGGCTCCCATGTTTGAATACGAAAAGGAGAACAAGGCATAATGAATTTCCTTTTGAAGCAAGACTTCTAGCCCTAGTTTTAATGAAGTCACCAGGCTCATCCCCATACATCCTTAGCTTAGATTTTCTTCTTTCAATGGAAAAAAAAAAATCACTTGTCAACTCTAAGTGCTTACTCTTATCAATTATCATCTCTTTCCATCTTTGTCATGTATTTCAACTCTGTTGACTATTAGGTCATTAGAAAGAAAAAAAAAAAATCCCAGTCTTTCCTGGCCTAAACTTTCGCCGACAATATTATTTATCGCAGCGGCCGTGCAAACATACCTTCTACCTCTCTGACAATATGACTCAGCCATAAAAGTTTGTGAATGTGTGTTGTCTTAAGACATGATGAAAGCAGATAAGGAAGGACAGAAACTGATGTTTATTAAACGCCTACTATGTGTTGAGTGCATTTACAGACATGTCTTCTCTGTTAGTCACTTTGTTTTTCAGAGGAGGGTTTAGAAAGCCTGCACCCTGAGTCTTATTTCTTACGGGACTTGTGGTTTCCTGAACTTTGCAATCCCACCTTGTAAATTCACTGAAGGGCTGCCTGTTTCTCCTGCAGCAGTGCCCAGACACGACCGACCTAGAGCCATAAAGTCCCGCTGGCCTGATTCACTGCCGGTTATCTGAGAGGCAGAACCTGCACTTCTAGTTTCTGGAGATGAGACCAAGTGAATGAGAAACGGAATTAACTAGATCTTCCCATCGAAAATAATTCCGCTGTACTTCTACAGGACAGGCTTTAATTCTACCAACAGGAACTATAACTCTGAAGACACTTGGGAGAGAGATCTCCAATAGAAGGAAATACCAGTGAGTCATCCTGATGCCAGATGAAAGGACAACGAATGATGTGGGGGAGATGGCCTACATACTTG
>CM053611.1:3595859-3634665 GCA_028646535.1 Procyon lotor
TTTCATAGCTGCTTAGTGTTTACTCCTATGGACATAACACGGTTTATTTAAACAACCCCCTGTGGTTGGACATTTAGTTTGGAACCAGTTTTTTGTTATTGTAAGTGATGCTTCAATGAACACTCTCGGAAGTTCCAAAGAGCAGCTTCCTGGTGTGGTTTCCTGCCATATCCAGGGTCTCGCATGCCGGCTGGCACTCAGCAGTGCTCGGTAAACAAGTTTTGAATGAATTAATATATACATATATATATTTTTTCACTGAATCTCTTCTCATTTCTTTGGTACAAATTTCTAGAAATGAAATCACAGGGTCCAAGTTACTCAACTTTGATAAGGCTGCAGTTCACTCCTGCATTAGGGCCCACGGACAAGGACTTATTGTTACTGAGGCTGCTGAGTCCAGTGCAATATACACATGGGGTCGTAGAGACACGACCTCAAGATCCTTTGTATGACCCTGGGAATCCTCCTGACCTTCCAAGTCTACCCGCCAGACCTAAGCCAACTCAATCTCTACTCCCTTTTATAAAATGTCCTCCAGTGATTTTTAAAAATTTCTCCTCTCGCCGTTCCTCAAAACTCTCGGTCATGGTAACCCTACTATTCCCTTCCAATATATTATTTAGTTGTGCTATTTTTTTTTTCTCTCTGTGTGTGTGTGTGTGTGTGTGTGTGTGTGTTTGGGAGGTGTTTTTGGCCAGCATTTCAGGTGGCAATGCCTCATTTTTTTCCAACTAGATTGCAGGGTCCCTGAACACAGGAACTGTAGTGACTGAGAACACACTCGATAAGGCTCTGATGCATGAGGGCTCGGTGACTTACGCCTCAGTTTCCTCATCTGTCAGTGGGATTCATGATACCTTCCTCTTGTGAGTATTGTAAGGATTACATGAGAAAATGTATGTAAAGTGCTTAGCACACAGCCCAGTGTATATTAAGTGCTCAGTGAATATTGGTTCTGTTACCATCTTGTTCTTGTTTGGAAGGATGTAGGCATCATTTTGGGGAGAAGTGCTCCACCCAGCGAGCTGGAAAGGTGACCTGTGGGATCAGCCTTTACTGTCCCGTCAGGATCAAATAAATGAACGGGAAGAGAATGATAGACTATATCCTGAAATTGAGTGCTCCCTCCATTAACACTACTCTATGATTTTTTCAGTTCCTCGGTAGTAAACTGTAGTCAGAAAAATGAAAACAAACACAGGACAGGGTTTTCCGTTCGGTTCTCAAGCATCTCTGACGGACACCTCAAATCAAAGCACCTCCCTGGACCCAAAGTTCCATGTAGACTCAACACCACTCTTTCACTGGGGGAAAACGTCTTCTGGGCAATTCACCTGGCTTTCTTTTTTTAAGCCATTGGTAATAGCGTGTTTACTCACTTGGTATTCTGGTGATATTTACTGCTTAAACCTGTTTGCGGGGATGCCTTTCAATGAAACATTTGGGAAAGATTTATTACACATGAAAAACTTCCTTTCTGCTCTTTGCATTTGCTGTCAAAGTGGACTACCACTCAAGAACCGGGCACCTGGGGGGCTCAGTGAGTTACGCCTCTGCCTTCGGCTCAGGTCATGATCCTGGGGTCCTGGGATTGAGCCCCACATAAGGCTCTCTGCTCGGCCAGGCATCTGCCTCTCCCTTCTCCCTCTGTGATCTTGCTTGTGTGTTCTCTCAAATAAATAAAATTAAAAAAAAAAGAATCAGGTCCCCTTTCAAAGCTCACTTAGCCTGGATCCCTGTCAGACTTTTGTTCCACAGACTAGTTCCAGAAGCCCAAAATGTGACCTGGAAAGCCACCCAGCCTTATAGGGAAACGAGCTACAATTCTCTTGGCCCCATTATTTGTCAGTGATATTAGGCAGGTGGAAGGCCACGTTAGAGTTTCTGAACACACTTGCACAGTATTTATCCGAAGGACTTCTGGAGGGCATCTGGGTGGCTCAGTTGATTAAGCGACCGCCTTCGGCTTGCGTCATGATCTTGGGGTCTTGAGATCGAGTCTCGCATCGGGCTCCCTGCTCAGCTGGGAGCCCGCTTCTCCCTCTTCTACTCTCCCGGCTTCTGCTCTCTCACTCTCTTTCTCTGTCAAATAAATAAATAAAATCTTAAAAAAAAAAAAAAAAAAGGACTCCTGGAAATTCAGTGTTCAGGATCAGAAGACCTGAGAATCACAAATTATGATTTTTGGGGGTAATACTCAAATTGCATATCATGTATAGAGAGGCTAGGCTCTGCTAAAAACAAACTCAAAATGGCATTCTTTTGAAATATCAGGGATATTGTCTTAGAGAAACTCACACAGGGAAACTGACAGAGCGTTTGTCGAGAAAGCAGAAAGAGGGGACCCTCAGTGGAAAACTCTCATTTGGCTTTGGCTAAGTTAGAGACATCGACTCAGAGTCTGACACTTGCCTTATTCTAGTACACTTCCTAACTTATAATTTTTTTTGATAAATGCAATAAAAACACAAGTATCTTATATTCATGGGCTTTGCTATTGTTACTATTTTGTCAATACATAGGATTTGTTCATACTTCATGAGACACTGAATTAATTTCCCATTCTTTCCCCATCACCTTTCTCTTAGGCATGTTAATCCTTTCAACTTTGATTATTGTAAACATTCATAAAATTAACATTTTAAGTGGCCATATTTTATAGTATCTGTTTAGTTTACAACTGCAAATAAAGCTTAGGAAAAATCTTTCTAATAGCTGCTATTATTTTTTACAGGGTAGAAATAATGTCGCTTGCACTTGTAGTGACATCAAGCCAATGGTATTTATTTCCTGTGGACCACAGGCCAGAGCAAAATGAAACTGCCCTTTCTGGGTTGGAGACTTACCATTGCCTATGGGATTAAGTTCAAAGTCCTTGAACCTCTTCTTGCTCCACAGAATTGACTGTGCCGTCCTTTGTAATTTTACAATATCCTGTAAGGATGTTTATATTGCATTTGTACGATTTTATTATACTTATTTGTACATATCTATTTCTATCACCTATCTTTCTATTTACCTATCTATCATCTATCTATCATCTATTTATCTATCTAACCTTTCTTCCTATCTCTTTATCCACCCTTACAGAGCAAGGACTGTGTCCTAAATGTTTTCATATCCTAAAAATAAGCGGAATATCTGGATCTTGATCTGGGTGGAAGTCAGCATGTGCCGAGTTGAATGAATTCTCTGGCCTTGACTACGCTGTGTGCTTGTTGGAGATGGTGAATGAGTAGCATTCCTCACATTCCCAGCATCTAGCCCAGCATCTGACACATAGTAGGTCCAGCATGTGCATTGGGGTTAAATAAGTAAGGGAATACACTTAAAAAATAAAAGCAAAGCATTGAACTGAGTTGTCATAATTACTTTTGAAAGCTACTGTTACATTTTGGCTTTTAACCTTTCAATGGGACAGGAAGTACTTGGGATGTTCCTGTTTTCTCCTTTTGTGGAGATTATCTACAGGGGTTATTCTGAGTGTGTCTGATACGATGCTGGGGTTGGTAGGCCAATAGGTAGGCCAATATGCACGAGTTGATTTCTGAGATGGTTTTGTGGTTGTTACTTAGATAAAAGGGAGGAGGGGTTTGCACTAGCATTTGGGGCTAACCTAGAAATAGTACTTTTAAAAATGTGATGCACTATCTGGTTTTGTCTGCATTTTCTTGTCCAAAGGAAACTGAGTATCAGTGTAAGGGTTTATTTCTGGACTCTCAATCCTATCCCATTGATTGACATGCTTCTCTTTATGCCAGTACCGCACTGTCTTGAAAATCTTAGCTGTGTGCTAAATTTTGGAATAATGAAGGGTGAGTTCTCCATTGTGTTCTTCCTTTGCAGTTATTTATGTATTTATTTCCAGCACCTGGGTTCCTTGAGTTTCCACATGAATTTTAAAATCAGCATGTCAATTTCCACAAAAAGTTCACATTTTGACAGATTCCACTGAATTGGTAGATTAGTTTGGAGGAGCATTGCCATCTCAACAATAGCACTTTTTCAAATCCATGCAAACAGGGTATCTTTCTACTTATTTAGGTTTTTAAAAAATTGTTTCAGCAATATTTTGTAGTTTACGATTTACAAATCTTGCATTGCTTTTGTTAAACCAACTTCCAAGTATTTAATTCCTTTTTGTTGCTATTATAAATTGAACTGTTTTCTTAATTTTGTTTTCAGATAGTTCATTGATAGTGTATAGGAGCACAATTGATTTTTGTATATTGATCTTGCGTTGCACCTTGCTGAACTGCTTGATTAGCTCTAATAGTTTTGGGTGGATTCTTTAGAATTTTCTACATACATGAGTATATACAAAAATGTGCAAACGGTTTTACATCTTCCTTTCCAATCTGTTCCTTTCATTTCATTTCATTTCTTTCTTTTTTTTTTGGTCTAATTGCCAGAGTTTTTGAAAGTATGCTGAAGAAAAGTATTGACACTTTGTTCTCTGGAAACATTAAACAGTTTATTTATTTGTTTATTTGCAAGGTAAGAAATGTTGTTTTAATTGAAATGTCTTCCAGTCCTGAAGAAGAATTTTTTTCATATGCTTATTGGACATTTGTACTTTTTTTTCTTTAAGATTTCATTTATTTACTTGAGAGACAGCAAGAGAGAGAGAGAGCACATAGTGGGAGAGAGAGAAGCAGGCTCCCCGCTGAGCAGGGATCCTGATGCGGAGCTCGATCCCAGGACCCAGAGATCATGACCTGAGCCGAAGGCAGACACTTAATCAACTGAGCCACCCAGGCTTCCCTGGACATTTGTACTTCTTTAGTGAATTCCTTCTTATATCATTTATCCACATGTACTAAACATTTGTATGTTTTTATTTATTGGAGTTCCTATATTAAGAATAATAGCCTTTTTGTGATGAAATAAGTGACACATCTATGTATTCAGTTTGTTATAACTTGATTTATATCATTATTTGTATACACAGATGCATTTAATATGTGTCCATGTATCATACCTGGCAGTCTTTGATCTGTAGCCTCAACTTTGCGTGTCAGACCTGGGAAGGCATCCTCCACTACTGATTATATCACAATGTACCCATTTATGGTGTCCTTCTGTAAATATGCTCTTTTCGAGAACATGCACTAGAATACTCCTCTAATGTTGCAGATATTTGAGCCTGTAAGCCTTTATGATACGCATAGCCGACTTGCACTGCTTTGGGAAAGTCGTCAGGTGACTCCCCAGGCTGTGTTTCTTGCAGCCTCATTCCCAGGGCAAGCGCTGAGAACTTTCCCCCAGATGGAGTCTTAGCAGTTTGCCTCGCGGTCAATTTCCTCCGAGAGAATACCACCTTTGCTGACTCTAATCACAAATACAATCCAATTAAAAGCTATTATGTTAATGTGAATAGAGAGGGAGATAAAACAAGACAGTGAAATGTTTCATTTAGGCCCAAATGAGTTGATTTCTCAGGGCATAAAGAATCCCCTTTAGGTTGGTTAGCTGCAGTGATAGGAGAACAGGCAAACCAAGCTACTGATTAAAATCTGGGAAAGAGAGATAAAAGGTTTATCAGTGTGACAAGGGCTGGTTGATGGACTATGAGATGACACGCTTGTATGTTTGCTTTAAAACCTTTTGGCTTCTGTCACACATTGTCATTGAAAAAGCTGCCCTTTTCCAGTAGGTTCATACAGCGCTTATCTGGAAAACAAAATTGATGTACAGGGCCGTGACAATGACAGCATCATTTCTCTGCACAGAGCACTTTGTGTATTTGATGAAGGTGGCCTAAAGGAGGAAGTTATAACAATAAAAGAAGTTGAGTCCTTTCCTGGGATTACGGAACTCAGGGACAGAGTATTAGTCACGAGAGTAAAAATCCGCATTGAAGAAGAGAAAAGATTTGACTTTCGAAGGTTACGTTCCTTTGTTCCTCTCAATTGTAAATCACATAGCTATCGGTATGGAAGAAACATTCAGGGTGTTTCACCACCGACGTCGAAGGGAAGAAATTAGCACGGAGTGCATTAATTCTTAAATAATTTCGTTCTGGGTCCAATTCTTATCCTAATTCCGTGTAAGAGTACAATTTCCAGTACGTTAATGAAATAGATTTGTCATGTGAAATCTGTTTTGTTATGTATCATCTAAAACATATCTTCCATTTGTTTTTTATCTTCTTCTCTACCTTTCTGCGTAAGATATCTTGAGTATGGTAGCCGAGGTGGAGACCACAGTTGTCTACCAAAATCAATGTTACCATATTCTGAGGCAAAACAGAGGTACCAGGCGTATGTCTGGAAGGCTGTAATATGTCTCCCAGGCTCCCTTGCTATGAGACTATGAGAGGTGAGGCTATGAGACTAAGTTCTAGACAGTCACGTGTTAGAAGCAATGATAATGCCTCCTCCCCATCAGATGCCTGCACATTTCCCACATGTCACCTCTGTGGTAAGGTCTGGTGATCCGGTTGAAGTTCTAAAGAAGGACTGAAGATTATTTCTAACCAGAGACAAAGAAGATAGGGAACATGCTGAAGAAGGACAAGAATAAATTTAAAAAGCACCAATGACAAGGAGAAGAAATATGATGACAATTTCCTAAAAGTTCTATCCCACGAACATAACTCATTGAAAAATATTCTGTACCAAAAATTACAGTATAATTTGTTCCTGAATCACAGATTGAGTGAGATTGAAAAATGCTTCCTGTTGAGTGACAGATAAAAGATAGATAAAAACTTTCTTTCTTCATTGCTAAAAACACCACTCATTTTGTGTCCTGATGTCACTTAGTACATTCAGAAGAAAAAAAAAAACACTCAAGTCTTACACATTATCTGAGGATCTCACTACTCCTGAGTTTCTTTCTCTGCTTGTACTTTAATTAATTTTGAAAGGTAAAACCAAATTTTCAAGGGCTGTTTCAACTACAAGCATCAAACAGTATCAGAGAATGAAGTCCTTTTAAATTTGTCATTTCCAGATTCTACACAAAACTTTTAGATCCTCTGTTGGACTGACAATGTTGCCATTCACCTTTTGGGTCTGAAATAAAATTTTCTTCTCTTTTAGGGGGGTGGGGAGAGGGGCTCTCCCTTTTAGGAAGGAGAGGAAGAGAGAAAAGCTCAGGCAGGCTCCATAGCACGGAGCCCGACACAGGGTTTGATCTCACCACCTTGAGATTACCACCTGAGCCAAAATCAAGAGTTGGATGCTCAACCAACTGAGCCACCCAAGTGCCCCTAAAATTTTTAATTTTTTTTAAAAAAACCTGTGAGTGCCAGTTTCCTTAAGAATCTTAGAGATCTGCAGTGTATTCAGCCCCATGTGTCTCTGATGTGACCCTAAAAGAGGATGGCGTGTGTGTGTGTCTGCTGTTTTCTCAGCACCTGGCATATGTCTGTCATATAGAAGGCACTCAAAGGAGTTATCTTGACCAACTACCTCAATATATAAAAAAGCAAAAAAACATCTTCTGATTTTGCCCTTCTCTGTAGACATAGGAACCTAAGCCAAATATGGAAGAGAAACACCAGGAAGAGGCATCTCCGAATTTGAAGGGGATTGTGTGGCTCTTAGATTAGCACTGATACTGTACGTGGGAAATGAACAGTTTTGGAAGAGTTGGCTAGAAAAGGAATCAGTGTTAAGTTCAGGTCTGCTGCTGCCTGTCAGAAATCGCTACCCAACTGCTGCTTTTGACTTAAGTTTGATGATACTTATTTGCTTCCACTAAGATTTTAAGCACATACTTTGTAGATTTTTTTGTTTTTGTTTTGTTTTATTTTTTTAAGATTTTATTTACTTGAGAGAACCAGACAGCAGGAGCAGGGGGTAGGAATAGAGGGAGAAGCAGACTCGGCACTGAGCAGGGAGCCTGATGCAGGACTCAATCCCAGGATCCTGGGATCATGACCTGAGCCGAAGGCAGACGCTTAATGCACTGAGCCACCCAGGGGCCCTGTATTATTTTACCAGCGTGTTGATGATGTAATGTAATCTTCCATGCTGAAAGGGGTCATTGATATAAAATGCAGAGTAAGGCAGAGGGGGGCCTTGCATGCATCCAACCCTACTAACCAGTGATCTGAGAACATCTGTCTTCAGCTTCCTTAGTGGATTTGCTATCAGTGTTAGGCATGGGACATTCAGGTATGGGGGCTGGCCAAAGACACATTTCATGAAGAATAGTGACAGCCAGGGTAAAGCTCACTGGGTAGTTCTGGTTTACATTTAAGTTCATTGATTCACTCACTCACTCATTCATTAAAAAGTATTTATTGAGCCAGAAATATATAGCAAGTATAACCTTGCTAGGCATTGCACTTATTTATATAGTAAATTTACACAGTAAATTATAAATTCAATGTCATCACACTTAAGTTGCTGTAAGTCAGCTAAAGGAACTATCCCTGCTACCAGACAGAATTTCTAAGGGTCATAAGAGCTGTATAAAAAAAGAGCTAAAAAGATTTAGAAAAGTTGAGTGTGGTGCTTGGTAGGTATGGTACATATGGAAATAAATGCTTGATAATAACATATACACTGAAGATGTTCTCAACACAGTGTTGAAGGGCGAAGAGGGCACTATCAACATTCATATCTTCCTCTCTCCATCCCCACTGCACTGCACACATCTGGAAAAGCATCTATCTAGCTTGTTAAACACTCACCTTCTAAGTGTAGTCCAAAACATCACAGCATTCCATTCTGTACATGAAAAGAAAGATACAGCCAGGGAAATATCTAATTTTGCACATTTTTATAATATTCCTTTATTGTGATATATAGCTAATATCTGTCATTCATAATATCAATATCTATTGCATGGACCATATTCTAGGGTGTTCGTGAATGCATATTTATACTATAGGTGGTCACGTTCTGTATCCGAGCACCATGGGGCCCCACACTGGGGAGGTGACTAACTGGTAGATACTGGGCACTGTTACCTTCCAGAACCACACACAAAGCCTGAGTTGGGTTTCCTAGAAGTATGTGAGTGAGGTAAAAATCCGAGTGCTGTTGTCTCTGCTAATCACATAATAACAGAGCATAGGACGTTTTAATGGTGCAATGTGATACCTGCAAATTGCTTCACAAAAGGCCAACTGTCTCTTTTGGGATCCAGGCCACTGTTTTAACAAGTTTCAGTGGATCTGCATTCCTGGTGCCCTGCCACAGAGGGCTAATCCCTAACTCTACCACTGTGCACTGTAGAAATTTCTATCGAGATGGGAAGGTACCATGTGCCTGCAGGTTACCTTTATGTGGCTCACTGCACTGCCAAAGGGATGGGGAGTTGGTAGATTTCCTAGAAGGCAGGTGCAGAAGGAAAGAAGTGAGGGCCCCAACTGCCAGCAAAGGAGAGTCATCATATACTGGATGACAATACAAAGGAAAATTAAATTTAGGGCACGTGAAGAAGGAAGTCTATCCTGTCTCAGATTTCTATGGGGTGTTTAGGGCAGGAAATGAAGAGCTAAGAGCCATGGCAGGTAATATGTGCCATGTAAGTGGAGGAGATGAGCTGGTATTTGTCCCAGTCACCTAACTTTAACTTTTGGTTTCATTCCTAGACCTTGCTGAGGGCATCTGTTGTAAAGTCATGGAGAACTAGATCTAGAACTGTCCAATTTTGCCAGCATCATTTATTGAAGAGACAGTCTCTGCCCCATTGTATGTCCTTGCCTCCTTTGTTGTAGATTAATCGGCCAGATAAGCATGGGTTTATTTCTGGGTTCTCTATTCTATCCCATTGATCTGTCTGTTTTTGTGCCAGTACCATACTGTACCATATGATCCACTAATCCCACTCCTGGGTACCTACCCGTAGAAAACAAAAACACTAATTCAAAATGATATATACACCCTTATGTTTATAGCAAAATTAGTTAAATAGCCAAGATAAGGAAGCAGCCCAAGTGTCCATCAACGGGTTAATAGATAAAGAAGATGTGATATATATACACCATGGAAAATTACTCAGAAATTACTCAAAATTACATCAGAAATAATCGTATCTTGCCCTTTGCAACAACATGGATGGAGCCCTCAATGCGAAGTGAAATAAGTCAGTCCGAGAAAGACAAATACCATACAATTTCACTTCTATGTAGAATCTAAAAAACAAAACAAATGAACGAAGTAACAACAACAACAACAAAAAGCAGACTCTAAATACGGAGAGCAAACTGCTAGTTGCCAGAGGGAGGGTGGGTGAGGGGAGGGAGTAAAAGGTACAAGTTTGCAGTTATAAAATTAACATGTCACGGAGATGAAAAGGATAGCAAAGGGAATATAGTCACTAATATTACAATAACCTCATGTGGTGACAGTGACAACAGTCATCGTGGTGAGCACTGAGTAATGGATGGAATTGTTGAATCAATATGTGTACACCCGAATCTAATGTAATGTTGTATGTTAATTATACTTTAATCAAAAATAATTCGATCTGGAAGAGGCATTGGCGGTCACTTCGTGCAAAGGGCGGGTAAGTCCTTTGAATGCCACCATTTCTTTCTGAGAAATGTGGAAGCTCTCCACCATCAGCCTAGGGCTTCTCTCTCTGCTCTGTAGCCTCACAGCCGCCATGCTTGTTTCTGTTCTGTGGCCATACCACACGGATGGGGAAGACTGGGAAACATTTTCCCCTCCATACCTTCTTCCTTCAAAAACCGTCTTAGGGATCAAAGCACAGCTAGATTTCAGCTGTTCCCAAACGTCTTGGGAAGCCTACTGTTTGCCTCTCTTGGGCTGAGGACTCACTGGGGTGGGGGCAGACCAGGGAACCCTCTCAGACACTTGACATTTCACCGGACAGCTCCTTGCTGACTCCGCATCTCCTCAGCGCATGGAATAATTATCACGGCAAGGGCAGAAAAGCTGGCTCTTCTACCATCAAATACAGTTCCCACATCTATTATTTACAGCATAAATGTCAGCTTTTACGATAAAATGAAATTCAGGATTTTTTTATTCAAAATACTTACTCTCAACCTATCGGTCCTGCCGTAGGTTTTTGAATGCCCAGAGTGACACTCACAGGCTGAGAATTGACTCTTCTTCTGCCCTTCCCTGAGACAGAAAGTCCAGGATGCCTTAACGAGAATGGGGAGACCAGACGTATGTGGGTTCATATTTCAAAATCTTAGCTCCCAGAATTTATTGTCATACAAATGGGTAGAGTAGATAAAGGATAAATGGATATTTATATATCATATGTAAATAAAGGAAAAAATGGCTCCTCAATAAAGGATATATTGGCTCCGGGGAGAAGGGCAGGGAAGGACGCAGATTAGAAGGACTCACACCCCAGACCGATCAGCTTTTTGCCTGCACCCCCGACCTGTATTCCCTCTGGAGTCTTTCTCCACTGCTGCATAACAAAGCTCCCGTAGCAGCTTGAAACAACAGAAATGTGTTATTTCCTTGTTTCCATTGGCTAGGAGTCTGGGTTCAGTGTAGCTGGATCCTTTCCACAGTGTCCCACAAGGGCAAAATCAAGGTGGCAGCCTGGGCTGTGGAGTATTTGGAGCCTGGAGTCCTCTGCCATGCCCCATGACGGCTGGCAAAATTCTATTCCTTGTGACTGTAAGACTGAGACTCTCAGAAATTAGAGTTCGCCCATCATCCCAGCCCTGTGACCCGCTCCACAACATGGCAGCTTGCTTCTTCAGAACTTGGCTGCTTCATGTCTTTCTGACTCCTTCTATCACTACCCTTTAGATCCTCTCCTAAACAGCTCTCCTGATTAGGTCAGGCCCACCCAGGATAATCTCCCTTTTGATTAACACAAACTCAACTGTTTAGGGACTTTAGTTATACCTGAAAAGGCCCTTTCCCTTTGCTATTTAACACACTAATTGTGAAAGTTATGATGGTTAATTTTATGTGTCAATTTGACTGGGCCAAGGGATGCTCAGATAGCTGGTAAAACATCATGTCTGGGTGTGACCTTGGGAGTGTTTCTGGAAGAGCTTTGGAATTGGTAGACTAAGTAAAGATCTGCTTTCACCAACGTGGGCAGGCATCATCCCATCCACTGAGAGCTTAACTAGAACAAAAAAGGTGAAATTCTCTCCTTCTAGAGCTGGGATGTCCATCTTCTGCCCTGGACATCAGAGCTCCTGGTGGAGCGGTGGGGATTCTCAGCCTCCTCCATAACCTCGTGAGCCAACTCCAACCACCTGTATCTATATCTACATTAGTTACCTACCTATAATCTACCCTTTTGGTTGTGTTCTCTGGATGTTCTAATGCAGGAATCATCTTTCGTCATATTCACAGATCCTGCCTATGTTCCAAGGGAGGAGACATACAGGGTGTATGGATCAGGGGCAGAAATCTTAAAGGCCGTCTTAGAATTTTACTTACCTCACCATCCTAAGCCCTGTCCCCTCTAGTGACACGATAGCTCCGAATTCCGTTTTCCTCTCTTCTATACACACCCCTCCCACAGCTCAGCAGAGCAGCAGTATAAAGAACTCCCCCCTGGTGGACACACGAGTTGTAAGCTGATTCTTCTCTTGGTTATGTATATCCTGCCCTAGAGAACTGTGATAAAATGAGAAAAAGTATTCCACTGCATTTGAGGACACCTGTTCTTGAGAACAGAGAAAAGACTGTATTTAGCCAAATGCCCGATTTAGACTTCAAAAGGGAAAAAGGAACCATGGCTTACTTGAGTCCAGACGTGCCAAAGGATAAGATAATGTTGCATTTGATCTTGTTTTATTTCACATGGATGATTGCATTGAATTTAGTTGTCATTACATTTTACCTCATTTGTGCCTTTTCCTAGCGACTAAGCAAATGAGAGCACGTCAGAATGTTGACCTGTTAATCACATTTGGAGGTCAAACTCTTGACATTGTTCAAAGTTCGTGACCGAGCCTCAGCGAGTTTCCCAGTGGAAACCTCCTGAACTCATGAAACTAATTCTTGAGAAATGTAAATGTTTTGTAAAATAGTTTTGAATTGTGTCATGGTCGTCAATGGCTCATGAAATTCATCCAGTATGGCAATTTTATAACATTCTCTGCTTCACCTGTTTCTGACTAAAATGGTTTGGGATGGTGTCACAAGAGAGACCTGATACCTTTTAAAGCTGGGAAAACAATACATTCTCTTCGAATTGAGTGGGTGGATAGATGAGATTAGCTTTCACTTTCTTCTGAGACCACTTTGTCTAGAATTATGCCCTGGTAGATACAAAACTGTTTGTATCCTGAAAGAAATTATGATTGTGTTGTGATGCTAAGTCATCTGGTGTGAGGATTAAAAAAAAAAAAATCAGGCACTTGTCTGTTGAATATTCTACTTACTTAGTATCAAATGCCTCTATTGCAAAGTATCTTTATTTACATCTGTATCTATGGATAGATCCAAAATATCTTGTAGAAAAGCAATGCTTGGGTTGCCGTTTGGATGGTAACTAGCAGTTTCTTTGGGGCCAAGAAGATTTCAAGGAAAATAATGGCTCCTAATGCTCACATGTGGTCTCCCAAACATATTTTTTCCTTTATCAGCTAAGTACATGATCACTGCCAGAAAAAGGGCTCTTTGCTGCCAAGGTAAGTTCAACAAATGTAACTACTCAGCTCATTCTTTCCTTTGAGATTACACTGGTGGTAAAATATATGAAGGTAACATCTATTAATTCTCCAGCCTTAAAATAGTCAATTACCTACTTCCAAGATTAATACATTTCTTTTTTTCAATGGAAAAGAACTTGGATTTTGTGACTGGGTCCGGCTGACACGAAAAGAAAATAAATTATCAGTGAAAATCCCAGCCCCCTGAACAAGATGTGTTTGTCTCTGTTCACCAGAATGGTGGCCTGCACAACACCTAAAACCTGGACCAATGTCTAGACATCTCGTTCTCTGGCCAGGCACAGTTCTCAAAGTTGTAACCGTTAGAAGAATGAACTTGGATTTTTAAAGATTTCCAAAGTTCCCTCTAATACCCTTGAAGGGTGGTGGAATAATAATATTTTTCCAAAATATTATATTCATCTATGCCTTTAAACTCACAAATAAGTTTTGTCCTTATGAAAGCAATATATGCTCAAGATAAAATTTTCAAATAGTAAGATGTGAAATGAAAATTACGCTCCTTCTCAGACTCCTCTGTCACAGTTACCCGGAGGCAGCTAGGGTTAACATTTTGTGTTTCTTGGAAGAAATAAAGGTTTCTCTTTCTCTGTCTCCTTCTCTCTCTCACACACACAAACACCACACACATAAATACAATCATATTTTTGTAAGTCAAAACTTGTCGAATAAGTTGTCCTTATTTACATTTGAATGTTTCACAAAATTAGATGCTATACAATGCTAGGGCTTCTCAATTTCATTCTATCCTGGTGTAGAATCTATATTTATTCAGTACAAAAAAGGAAAATCACCTGAAGATATCATCTTCATGTTGAGGCATTACAAAGCGCCATCATAAAACTTCAAAGGTAAATAACTCACAGTTTAGTTTCCAAATCATCAAATCACTTAATCATCTCCACCTATTTACAAATGTTGTTATCAATAATTGTAGTTTGCTAAAATCTTCAGAAGGCAAATTGTTTTGTTATTCTACTACTTAAAGATTTTCTGACTGATTTTGAACAAAATGTAACCAAGATTTAGGTGACTCATACAAAAGGTTCGATGTAATTGTCAAATACTTACGGTGATTTATAGAGTGAAATTAATCATTTTGAGAATCCTAAGGGGGGGGCAACAAAAAAGAGCAAAGTTAAAAAAAAAGAGCAAAGGTTCACATCCACCCTAAATTGTGTATATGTGTGTGTGTTCAGCATTGGCTTCATCAGAAAAAAAATGCTATATGATAAAAGTACTTGTACATTTTAAGAAAACTAGCTTACATTTCATTTGGTAGGTATCATTGGTCTACAGATTTCTTATTAGTGAGGGCATTACTGTTACCTTGATTCTATACTCCACCCAGATCTGCATTTGTATTATAATCACCTTAAAACCAAAAACTTGATCTTTAGTGTTGAAATTTTCAACTGAATTTAGGATATAATTTATAATAATATCTGATTTTGTGCCATAAATTAAATAAACTTCCATCTCTAAGTGGGAGGAAAATTTAAAATACTTTTGGAAATAACTTTTATTTAAAACACATGATGACACTGACATAAAACTTTTGTCGTTTAACTTTTTCAGATGTCTCTTGAGTTTTTTGCAAACAGAGCCAAAATATTAGCAGTTATCATATTTGGATGTGTACAAGAAAATGTGGAATTCAAAATAAGCAAAATTAATTTAGAAAAATAGTTATTTGATCTAAATGAAAGTCATGTTGCTCAAAGCGATATATACACATTATTATCCCAGTTGTGGGAACCAATAAATTCCACCCCTACTCTCTTTAAAGCTAGTTTGAATCGTATTTTAATCATCTGAGGCCAACAGAATCCTGTCTAATCTCAACTATTTTGATGTACAGTTGATGCTGAACAACATGGGTTTGAACCGTCCAGGTCCACATATACTAGGATTTTTAAAATAAATACAGTACAGTACTGTAAATGTATGTTCTCTTCCTTATAATTTTCTTGGTGATCTTTTACTTCATTGTAAGAATGCAGTTTATAATACACATAACACATAAGATAGGTGTTCATCAATTATTTACGTGATCATAAGGTTTCCAATCAATAGTAGTTTATCAGTAGTTAAGTTTTGGGGGAGTCAAAGATTACATGTGGATATTCAACGACACTGGAGTGGGCACTCCAAGTCCCCATGTTGTTCAAGGGTCTACTATAGTTCCTGTTCATATAATCAGGCCGTTTTAGTTTGTATCTATGGCCAAATTACTGTTACCCTTCCTCTAGGTCAGAGGAGGTGAGAAGGCAAGGCTACGTGTGTTTGGAGAGGAGTAGATGGGCGAGACGATAATCTCAACTATGTGATAGTTCCCTGATCCACAGGAAGAGTAAGTGATAAAATTTACACTCTCATTATCCTAATTTTATCCTCGAAAAAAAAAAAAAAAAGGTTCAATAATGCAGTACCATGTGTTTAAATTGAGAATGGGATGTTTTTGAAATGTAAATTAGAGAAAAATAACAGCTAAAAAGATAGCCTCCAAAAGGAAAGGAATGTAATCCATAACAAGGGGAAGTAATGGACGTGCTATTAGTGGTTTTCAGTTAAGATGTACCTAGGTTACCGTAAGTGGGAAAATGGTTATGAACTACCAGAAGAGTTAAGCAGTGGGTTTTGGCTTCTAGAAAACATTCTCTTAGAGAGTGGAAAACAAAGTGCATGAGAGGAGTTCCTTGTGAGTGAAGACCAACACCCCCTATTAAAAGACCTGTAGGGGATCGAGCCCCACTTCGGGGTCTCTGCTTAGCAGAGAGCCTGCTTGTCCAGCTCCTCCCCACTTGTGTTCTCTCTCATTATCTCTGTCTCTATCTCTGTCTCTCTCTTTCTCAAATAAAATCTTAAAAAAAAAAGACCTGTAGAAAAAAGTTATGATAGCGACACATATTTTTTAAAAAATATTTTATTTATTAATTTGAGAGAGAGTGCACGTGAGAGAGAAAAAGAGAGCGAGAGCAGGAGTGGGGTAGAGGGGCAGGAGGAGAGAGAGAGAGAGAGAGAAGCAGACTCCATGCTGAGCAGAGAGCCCGAAGCAGGACTCGATCCCAGGACTCTGGGATCATGACTTGAGCCGAAGGCAGATGCTTAACTGACTGAGCCACCCAGGTGTCCCAAAACAGCTTTTTAAAAATTTTGTTACTCTATTTCTGTGATATTTTAAATAAGGAAATTTTGGAAGCAACATAACTATTATATGAAAGGAAACCATTCCATAAATTATAGTACCTCCAAAGTACCAGGATACTAAATCTCATTTTTCAGAAGAAAATTGAATGAAACAGCAACAGCATATAATAAAACGTTAAGTGAAAAGAATTAGGTCCAAAATGCGTAAGTACCTTTGATTCTTTTTTTAAAAGATTTTATTTATGTATTTGAGAGAGTGAGAGGACACAGTGGGGGCAGAAGGGGAGGGGGAGGGACGAGCAGACTCTATGCTGAGTGCAAAGCCCCCCCACAAGGCCCCATCCCACCACCCTGAGATAACGACCTGAGCTAAAATCAAGAGTAAGTCGCTCAACCCCCGGAGGCAAGCAGGAACCCCATAAGTACCTTTGATTCTAATTAGAAATCTATATCAATATGTTACAAGATCGTCTCTGAAAAACAAGATTATGGGTGACTTTTTTTTCCCTGATTACCATTTTTATAACATTTCACATTTTCCACGATAATAAAAAACCAAATCTTTAACAATTACACCATGAAGGTTTAACGTCTCTAAGGAAGAGTATTTCATCATCTTCTTCAGAGCTCATTCTAAATGCCTTAAGATGCTTCAAATCCTGTGGGGGGTGGGGGAGGCAGCTTGACAGTCCAAACATCTTTAAATGCAAAACGAAGGGAGGAACAGACGATGCTGAGGATTAATCCGACTAGAAACGGTTACTCTCTGAGTTACCTAGCACTTTGCTACTCAAAGTGGGTTTCGGGGACCAGTGGCACTGGCTTCCCCTCAGGGTGGGGTGGGGGCGGGGAGCGCTGTTAGAAATGGCTGAAACTCGGGTCCCACCTTAGACCCACCAAATTAGAATCTGCATTTTTAACAAGATCCCCAGGTGATTTGGGAAGCATCCCTATCCGAGACCACTGATGTAGACCTTTCGGTTATGGGAATTTTAGTTGGTTTGTTTTATGCTGCCCTTGGGGTTTGCCACATACTGAAAGTCAGCCATTTCGATTTCTTGCATCCATCAGTGAAGATTAAAACAAACAAACAAACAAACAAACAAAACCCCCAGAAAGTTCCGTGATCATTTCTCAATTCTTATCTATGTTAAGAGCCCGATTGAATGTTCGTGATTTTGGATTCTAAAGCTTGGAATGCTACTGGAGAAGAAGCTGGCCTGTCATTTACCCCGTTCATTCCCAAGTGGCTTTCACTTTTTAGTTCTACTGTACTAAATTTAAAACACTTCACAGAAGGCAACACCAAGCAACAAAACTGACTGCAACATTACTTTGCTTCCAAGCTACCGTTGCCAGCTCGTCACAGAGGCTGAAATTCCTGCTGTGCTGTCTTCGTGATTTTGTTCATACCGAGGCATAAGCCTTTTTTGCTTTTTTGTTCTGTTTTGTTTTGTTTCTGTCCCAACCTGAACACGAGGTCAGGTAATATTGGCAGTTGGCATAATAGCTAATTACACCCCTATTTGGCCGAGGATGTGGGTTGAGGAATCAATCAAGGTGTTGATGGTTCACTTCATGCCACTGCTGGTTATTAGATGTGTGTCGCTGAGCAAAGTTCTGATCAAAGGCGGTGGCGAGGCAGCCAGGGGTCACGGAGCGTGCCCATGCCTAATTGTTGGGCTGCGTACTAAAGGAAGTTCGTAATAAAAGGCCATTAACGACCAGCCTTTCCGATCAGTGAAGCAAAAATACAGAGAAATTATATTTATCAACTGACAATTTGAAGGAAAAGCCTCAATGTAAATGTTTTTCTTCCCCACTCTTTCCATTCCTTGCCTTGAGAAGAAAAAGAAAACCACAGGATATGCGATCAATCTAACGGTAGATAGTTTAGAATCCACAAAATGTACTTTGAGACGGTAAAGGGAAAGGGTATTGTTTTCTCTGAGTCATTAAAGTTTTCTTCCCTGAAGTGCCATATACAATTCATCGAATTTTTTAAGACTATGAATTGGTCAAGGGAAATTGGCTGCTATATAAAATGCCCTTCTTATTGCAGAAATTTTTTTCTGTAAACCAACTCTCACCAAGAGTTTATAACCCATGAAATAACCCCACGAGAGCTCTCTCCTGCTCTTTCTCCAACAGTGTTCCCTCTACTGATAGCCTTTTTGTTCCAATGCCCCTCAGACTGCTGGGAGAAAAAGCAGACCGAGTCTTGGTGTCCGACAACCCCAGGTCTATTGTCACAGTGATGAAATGCGAGGTGCCTTGATGTCACAGCTATAAACTCAACGCCTTATGTAGGGAGCTGAGCAGTGGCTAGGAGCTGCAGTCGGAGCCTTGCCAGCTCTGGCACCAGCCCCATTCAGCGTTGGCTGTCATTTGGCCCTTGGACATAAGTGAATAATGATCCAAGTTATTACTGACTCATTGGTTAACCTTATTAAATAAACGACCCAAATTATAGTTGTTATTTTCCTCTGGATGTTTATGAGTGAATTATAATAGAGTTTGTGCAATGGATTAAAATTATAGGCCCTCTTCGTAAAAATAAAATAAATAAAATTAAAAAAATAAAGACTGTATACATACCAAGTTTTGTTTTCAATTTTAGGGCTTCATGGTCTGACCTTCTAAAGCTCTTCTGTGAATGTCGAGGGGTCCATGAACCACAGGTAAACAACCACTCAATTAAAGGCCAGGGGAACTTGAACTTGGAACCCCGGGACAAGTACCTGCAGATAGATTTTCCTGTTCTTAAAGCTCCATTTTTAATAACTTAGTTTTTTATAATTATTCTCACTTAAACAGAAGTAATAAATTTATATTGATTTTTATCTACCTTAATATTTAGTCTCTTTCTCCAGAGTATCACAGGATTTCAACATGGGTACGATTACCACCATCTAACAAACTGGAAAATTTTTGCTTTAACTGCAATCCTACTTTGATTTCACAGAGATGATTTATTACAGGACCTTTAACCAATGGCACCTGTTTCCTAAAAGTTAAAGCACCATTAAGTAATGAAAGCATTTTGACATGGGTACACACACAATCTTCTGTACAACCCAAAACACTTCTTTGTCCCTTTCTGCATTAATTTTCTTGCTGTTTGTTTTGAGCATTTATATGGCAATACATAGTGGTAGATTCACTGAAAGATTATTTTCTAATTGGGAAGTAAGCTTGCATTCTCACCATGTGAGACTCTGTAGAAGGAAAGGAACTTTCTATCTAATGGATACATTGGAATATCACTAGGCATACATATCAAATATAATGGGGGTCCTCGGTTGGCTCAGTTGGTTAAGCATCTGCCTTCAGCTCAGGCCATGATCTCAGGGTTCTGGGATCAAGCCCCACATCAGGCTCCCTGCTCAGCGGGAAGCCTGCTTCTCCCTCTCCCACTCCCCCTGCTTGTGCTCTCTATCAAATAAATAAACAAAATCTTTAAAAATAAATAAATAAAAATAAAATGTAATGTGTATAATTGCTTCAAAATACGATCTTATTAAGAAGAGAGCAATCAAGCTACACTTGCTGGTACCTCTTTTCCTGCCTTGCTTTCAACTTCTTCTACCCATCTTTCTCCCAATCTCAAATTAGAAAGAAAAGAAAGAAAGCACAAAAAAGAAATTAGAAAATGATCTCATTTTTGGTTTTTCTTAATTAGTTTACTCATTTCTTCTAAGAGTGCTGGGTACATTTCAACATTTGTATAAACAAATGAATCTCTCACTTTGATCTGGGAAGAATTTCTGGCAACAGCGCACAGATGTTTGATTTTTCAAAAGAATTAGAATATAGATTTTTGTGTAAGACGTTCTTTCTTGAAAAATGTTGGCAGCAAATTCAAAATTTTACATGACATTAGGTTAGCCAGTTAAAACACATGGAGAGCTTGGACTTGGCTGGAGTGTCACTATGCAGTGTTGTCCTTTAAACTGTAGGATAGGCAACGGTGTTCCTCACCAAAGATGACAACAGGGACAGAAATAACTATGTGTCTTCATTTTCTTTCTTACTGTTACCAGGTGCTGTGATAATCAGTTCCATTCTACCACCAAAGCATGAGCTTGAAAAACTTTTTCATAGAGCGTCCACCCAGTAATTATGTATTGGTTCTGCCAGGAATAGAGAACTTAGATCAAAATTTCCCCATATTACATCCTTACAGTTTATGTCTTTATGATTCTTAAGACAAAATGTAATATGTGGATGTGTATTTGAGTTTGTGGGAAAGTGGGAATGTCTGGAGCAAGTCTTTAATCTTTATTGATCAGGATCTACATTTAGAAAGATTCTATGTTACCCTACAAGCTTTGGAGGATTACCAAGATGGTGGCTGTGGCAGGAATTTAGTGTCTGATCCACTCCTTTGTTATTTGTGGAAATATGTTCATTGTTCTTTCTTGGAAAGAACATACTTTTATTCTCATTTTCTCTAGCAGTGTGTCTCATCTCTTATAGCAAAAGGAATTTAATAATCAAAATTAAAAACTTCCCGTATGGTTTGGGTGAGGGTGTTGACTATTCTTTTGAGAGATGTGGAGCTAGTGATGTCAAAAAGATTCAACAGAGTCAGAGGTTAGGTATCTGTATCTAATTGACATAAAGAATCTATCAACCAATGATTGAAACTGAAGTTTAAATTCTAAGTAGTGAGGCAAGTTTTGATTATTTTAAAAGTTGACAAAAATGGCCCCTTTGTGCATTTTATACTTTTCAAATATAGAGCTTTGACATCCCTAAAGGGATAAATTCATCAATTCAAGTTACGCATCTTATTAACCAGCTGGCGACGAACTCACAAAATAGATTATATTTTTTCCCTATTTTGTTAGGAAATAATACGGTCTTTGGAATAGGGAAATGAAAGAAATTAAAATGGTGGCAACCAAACATACCAGCCAGAAATTTCAGTTTTCTCTTTTCCCAGCTTGCTCACTTGCAGATAATCATTATTGATCCAGGGTGACCAGGAATGCTTTGCCTGAGGGCCACCAGGAACAACATAGAATGTGTGAATGGTTTTGTAGCTACAGACCAATGTTCTTCCCTTTACCAGCTGTATGATTTTGAACAAGACATTTAAATTTAGTGGGTTCCTTTGTCTAGAAAAGGTAGATAAATCCTATCCTATAAATCCTACCACCTCTCAGAGTTGTGGTGAACACTAGAAATAGTTTGCTTGGCTTAAAACATTAGTCATGATCTATTAATGAGATCATCCTTATTACGGTTATGTTTAGGATTTAGGAAATGTCCCTTGAGAGGTCCATTAAACACCTTTTTCAAAATTACTATATTGGATCTGACCAGTGCCCCTGTTTCAGTGGCTTTCAAATTTTAAAACTCTTCAAGAATAATTTTTAAAAATAAAAGATAAGGTTTTGGGGTGTTTTTGTTTCTTGATTGTGTTGACCTTTTTGTTTTGCTGTTTAATTTTTGTGTTTTACTATTATGTCTTGGGTTTTTACCAAGCTTTTTTAAAGTAAATACCTGCCCAAGTAGTGAGCTTAAAATAAGGAATCCCTGTTTTGAGAACATGTGCGTATGACTGTAAACACACTCAGGAGTGGATATAGAGATCACAATCTCCATTTTACTGTTTCACAGGCGACTAACAAGAAGCTTACATTACTGAGGAAGCCAACACGGTGGAAAAATGAAAAGGTTGGTTTGCATCCTATTGGAAAACGTTTAAATGGTGATCTCTCTAAATCCATACTATTTTTATTTTTGACACATTTGAGTGTTTCAAGAACTTTCCGTGTAGTGTGATTTCAGTCAAATCCTGTCAAATATTTATGTTTATATTCGATTGGTCAAAGGAGAGGTATTTGTTCATGTGAGAAGCTAATTGCTAGTTTATATAGATATTTTTACTTGAATGGTAAGCAGAGCAATAAAGTTCAAAGGTGCAAAATCACAAAGTCAATTACAGTTTCAGAGCAATGTGCTTTAAATAATGGGAATTAGAGAAAATTTTCTGCTTCTACAAATTGGTATACCTGTATTTCTTTTCCCACATACCTATTTGACATTTCTACACATGCTACTGATGTTTTATCTCCACATTTGACAATGTGTAATAAGTTACATTTTGGTTATTGTTATTTGGATGCAACATCAGGGTCAAAGGTTGACCTCACTTTCTCATAGATGAGCCCCCAGAAAATTTTACTATTGGAGGGCAGCGTCATTTTGGCTTTGGAGCAACATCAAAGTATGTGTGTTTTATTATAGCATGTATAATATGTCTTTATATTCCAAAAACACATATTCTGATAATCTCAGTGGTAGAGATAAATTGCTTATCTTTATTCTTCAGAGACTACAGTATTTCAGAAAAAGCGAAATGAGCGATAGTAAATTTCTTAATTTTGACTATCATTAGAGTCACTGGAGTTGATTATGTGACAGCCTGCATTGACTTATCAAGAAGGCAGCCCGAAGAAGGAAAAGTCTCTATTCATTTTAAGTGGAATCCATAGATACAGCTCTGAATTATCCTAGAATTATTTTTTTATTGCTACCCAAATGAGTACAGTTAATGTCTAAGATCATTTTTTACAAAATCAAAGGAATTAAGTGGATCACTAAAATGACCAGTTCAAGTCTTCTGGTAAACTTTAAAACATCTTCTACTATGAATTTTCAATAATACAAATGAAGAAGGAAAAAAGAAAGAAGGGAGGGAGAGAAGGAAAGAAGGAAGGAAGGAAGGAAAGAAGGAAGGAAGGAAGGAAGGAAGGAAGGAAGGAAGGAAGGAAGGAAGGAAGGAAGGAAGGAAGGAAGAAAAGACTAGTTTTATTCTAATCATTCTGTCATACCTTATCATCAGGGGGCATTTCATCTTAAATGGAAGTCTCATGTTCTGTGTCAGAAAATGCCCTACAGTAACACAAATAAATTTGTGTGTACCACAAATTTTACTTTATAGTTAACAACTATAGCTCTTGTCTTCTGGATATTCAATAGACAGATCAGGAATCAGGGAAAATTTAAATCACATTCTAATTAACATCACGAACCCTTTCTGAAGTTTGTTTCCATTGAGCATGTATTAACCGCACTATTGTGATTTTTCATTTTATGGGACAACAAGGAAGCAAAAGGAGTAAGATACTGTGAGAAAGACTCAACAGGGAGATACTGGAACTCTCAATGGAGAAATTACTGTGGTAGATTTGCGAACTGATGTCTAGACTTGGATTGTTCAGACGAAGTTGGATAAATTTAAGATCTGTACTTTACAGCGTTTATCTGAAAGACCAACAATTTGGGCAGCTTGCCCATCTCTCTATCTGATTTTCTCCAGAGCAAGTAGATGAGAATTACGAACTTTACTACCACTCCAAACAGTTCTGGTTTTCAACTGCATGACACTTCCAAAAAACAGAGACCATGTAATGCTGTGCAAATTAAACTGAGTGACAAACATTTATACTTATTTGTTTGCTTGTTTATTGTCCCCAAAACCCAATCTAGACCATATGCCTGCTCCTTTGATCCTCCCTCAATCACCCAACCAATTACCCAGGTCCTATATTAGGTCCTTCCCAGGATTCTCTCACTCAGACACCCTGTTGTTCCTCACAGTTTACGTGTTTGCTACAGCAAACTGTAGTGTTGTTCCTGGCAGTCTGTCGCTACAGGGTACTGACAATATCATTTTTGGTCCTGAGGGGAAGGTGTGGTGATTGTCTTTATAGGACACCACTGAGGAGGAGCAGAGCTGGGCTGAGTTCATATGTGAATCTGCGTTATACAGTGTCTAGAAGGAAAGGTGTTATGAAGAAGACCATAAGGAAGAGAAGATACATTTATAGAACTGTACTGTAAAGAATCCCTGTGTAGAAGCTGAGCTGTGTGGTTCAAACCCAGGTTGTCCATGGGTCAACTGCAATTTAGGTGATTAGCACATGGCGGCTCGCAAGGTTCCAGATGGGGTTCTCAGGGCTCCTGAGAGCAGCCCATGCTGTGCTGTGCTTGGGTCTGAAGCAGCCTTGCTGCAGAGAAACAGTCACACAAAGGAAAACAATGCATCATGTCTCCTCAGGACGGGCAGGAGTGGAAAACACAGAGATGGTGTTACACAATTAGACTCGCACAGTGATTAACGAAGCACTGCTGAGTCATTTGGTCCCACTTATTTAATCTGGATTCAGTCCTGATGTTGTGGGGATGATGCAACTTTTCTGTAATTTGCAAGCACCACCGCCTTGTTTAGAAATAGTTATTGACAATGATAGAATTGGGTCAGAGACCATGCCCACGCATGGTCGCACACTCAGGACTTTCACTGCGAACCTACAGGGAACATGTTGGTCTCCTGTCTGGTAACAAGATGATGTGAGAAAGTGTCACAGGAACAAAGTTTCTCTTTAGTTCAATATTTCACTTCAAGCCATCAGGAGTAGCCAGAAATATTTCTGCTGATTGCAGAGGTTGCAAGATGAAATTCAAGACACTCAAGTTGCAAGATGAAATTCAAGACACTCAGCTAAATGTCAATTTCAGATAAACCAAGCGGAAGTATGGCCCCAATATTGTGTGAGGCATACTTACACTACATATATGTTTGTTCTTTATCTTAAACTCAAGTTAGAGCAGGCATCTGGGTCGTCCTTTTTTGAATATGGTGTAGTTACCCTAAAGTCATCATTGCTTGGACTGGGTTTCATGATGATAGAACCGCTGTGGAGCATTTGGACAGAGCACGAGCAAGAATTCCTATGTGAATTTTCTCCTGAAAGACAAGTGCAGCCTTTAACTGACTTACTAAGACGAGAATCCATCACAATGATTTCCCTTCCCAAAAGATTCCACTATGAGTCTCATAACAAAGCAGAATAGTTTGGATTCTTATTTTACTTCTGAGTTGACTATCAGTATTTCTTTGCACCATCTCCAACCCAAGATACCCATGGAAACAGATCCTATCAAAGGGAGAATTCCCAGCATCCACAGCAAACACTATCTATTCAGGAATTACGTTGTATGTCTATTAAGAGGAAGATTGGATCCTTGTATTTTTTGCCTTTCCATCCCAGTAATAGGCTTACTTTGAAATGAGACTGTTCCAGGAGTGTGTGTTCTGCCTCCCGCTCCTCGTCCCACAGTGTCAGCACGTGTGCCCATGCTCACACCGTCACAGAGCTTGTGGGGAACTCTGGCTTGCTGGAACACATCTTCCCTTGTTGTTGTTTCTGGTATGTAGTCTAGACCTGAAAGGAATATGCCTCCAGGAGACTGCAAACACAGGGAATCCTGTTTACAATGATAGGTCCTATTGACCAGGCCAGAGCTGCTGTTTGCTGGGCCATGTGGGTGGGCGGGGCTTTCTGTTTCCTGAATGATGACGTGTGAAGTGTGTTTTTCTGCCTCCTCTCTTCTCATCATTCATGTTCTTGGTTCTTCCAGTTTGATGGAGATCATGTCCCTTCCCTAATACCTTCACCTTCCTCTCCAACTCAGCAGATGTTCTCAGAAAAGGATAGGACATCCCCTTCACTCAAGAGTGTGAGTGGTCCATAGAGCTTAAAATGGCAATTTAGTTTTATACTTTTCCATATCAGGCATAACAAAAGAAAGAAACTCTAACTCTAAAGAAGGCTTTGGTGAGAGGCAGAGGGTGGGAAGGGAAGGTGATGTCTTCCAATGACTCTGGAGACATTTTTTAGGTGATTCCATCCTCTTTCTCCACACACTATGGGTGTAAACCAAAGACATGTAAAGACTTATGTTCAGATGCTTATATTGCTGACCTGGTCTATTGCTAGGTAATTGGCCATATGATGACTGAGGGATGACGTGCCCAATGACCAGGTAGCTTCTTCTGATGCTCAAGCTCTACATACATGTGCTGTTAACAGAACATGCTAGAGGGTCTTCTTGCACAGCTGTGCATGCAAGACACTCCCAGAGGCACATGATTACTCTTAGGGTCACAGAGCTGGAAGACACTTCTTTGATTTACAAAGGAGGAAACCAAGATGCAGAAACATTAAGTGACTTGCCTGAAGTCATATAACTAGTCAGTGCCCGAAATGAAAATAAAATATAGATATCCTAATTTTCATGTTAAGTTCTCAGTTTAAAGACTAACCTCTCTCACAGATACCTAAAAGTTTATTAAAAAGCACACATTGCTCAAAAGCAATTTTTAAAATAGTAAGGATTTGTAAAACTACAAATTTTTCCAAGGGAATAAAATGAAATCCTTTTAAATAATATTTTAGGTTGGTCAGAAATGCAACTCTTTTAACTATTACATTTAATTACAGATAATTTTACAATTAAAAATTATCTTTGCTCTGAATAAATAATGGCCAAACTTTGCTAATATAGATTAGGGCCCACGCAATTGGACTTGCATTTAAAGAAATATCCAGATTTGTTTTAATTAAGTAGAAATTACTACAAACACTTTTTTCTTTAATTTTAGTAATGATTAAGAATGGCATGTTGCTCAGAGCTAAGGAACGAAGAGCAGGTATGCTGTCTTATGATTAGAGATACAACTAGGAGCCAGAGCGTGTGAGCCTAATTAGAGAATTCTGTAAGGCACTTTGAAGATGAAAAGAAGTATAAAATTCCAAAGAATATTGATATTTTCAGGTTCACTCCCACTTCTGTTCTCTGTGGTCTTAAGGGAATAAAAACAAGCAATCACTAATCACTAACTTTGAACATGAGAATGCAAGGATATATTGTGTTTCAGTTTGCCTGTTTGTTTTATTTTTCTTTACTTTCCATATGAACTTAATAAGCATACCAAAGACAGACGGAAAAACTTGGGTACCTTAAAAATGTATTATAGTCAATTTTTATTACATATGCCTTTACCTGGAAAAGCCCAGCTAAGTTTCACTTTGCTTCTGCTTTGTGTGTGTGTGTGTGTGTGTGTGTGTGTGTGTGTGTGTGTATGTATAGTTCAGTGTTTCATAGGACTTTTTTGATTATTTACTAAAAACACATATTTCAGAGATCCTAACTCAAAGATTCTGATTCAGTAATTCTGAAAAATAGCCCAGCAGTCCATTGAAAAAGAAAGATCTTGAGGGATTCTAACATAGCTGTTCCAAATAACCCAGTCTGAGAAATAATGCACTAAACACACGTCTGAAAGTCAACTACCAAAGCAACTGTATGGCTTCCATTGCCATACCAATGTGCTTGTTGTCTTCATTTGGTTGAAGGACACTTGAGGTATTCATGTTTGAAGAAAGACAATGTGATGATTATTACTGGTTTTCAGGCAAATGGTGAATAAATTTTAAGAAGGGAATTGTTCCAGAAAAAGGCCCTTTCTTTCCCCTTAAAATTTCCAAGCAATTAAAAATAACTTAAAATTCCTTAAACCTGCAGAGACAGATGCTTTAACCACTGAAGGCATTTTCATATTTTCTTATGTTTCTTATTCATCCTTGACATATTTCTGAAAGACCCTAAGTTGGCCAATTGATGTCCAAATGTGACATACACACACACACACACAAAACAACTCTTCAAACTCTGGCCAACTCCCTCTCAGATGACTTCCATTTTTTTTTCAAAGATCATCTCCTAAATAGTCAAAATGTTTCAAAGATCATATCCTACTGTTAAGGCATCAATAGCCTCTATCTATAAAGATCATAGTTTCTCAGCAAGTTGCAGAAGATGTACAAGACATTTATTCTCTAGGATTGAAAACTTGCTTTGAAATGCTAAATGAAGATCCACATAGGAGAGACAAGCATGCTCCTTAGACTATAACACACCCAAAGTGAGAACAGAGGCGTGTGGCATTCACAACCCACATGGAAAGCAATTTTGCTTTTGTACCTGTGTTGTGGCGCGCCTTCACTAGAGGCATCCAAATATACAAGTCGTAATCCTTCCAAGAGCAGTATGTTGATGTCAAAGGCTTTTTAGTGAAACAGGGAATTGTGATAGTACTTCGAGGAGTGGGATGGCCATTAACTCTTGCATATGGATTGAAGGACTGGCCTGCTGGGTTACTGTGACTTTGCTTATGATTCAGAGGTAAGTGAATCTGACATATAGAATGTGCAGAGGTGATAACCTGCCAGGCTGCAGAAAGTGTGGGCAGGGAGAAGAATTATGGAGTTGATGATAACACGTACACATTATAGTGGTTTTGGAAATATTTTATACAACCTGATAAACCAAGGACTTTGTTTTCTAATTCTATTGACAGAAATAAAAAATTTAAAAAGCCTCCTGGCATTGTGTGTGTGTGTGTGTGTTGTGTCTGTTATGTGTGTGTGCATGTGTGTGTGTGGGGGAGTGTGTGTGTGGAGTGTGTATGCATGTGGAGTGGATGTATGGAAGGAGAGAGAGAGAGAGACAAAGAGAAAGAGAAAGGAATGTTCTGGCTACAAGGTGACTTTCTCATGGGTGGGTAGCAATATATCAATAAACATTACCTAGTGCACAGCTTCTTTAGTAGCTTTCCTTAGCCCAAAGTTGTAATAGTGATAGAAGGTTAGGGGACCATGGAGCAATAAGATATATGAGAAATTAAGCTAGGGAAAACATTGTGTAATAGGAAGTGCATTTCCTTATCTCTCATTTTCTTGGGGACAGGTAGCAACAACAACAATAACAACAAATACCATTATTCTTCCATGGAGAGATTCCAATTTGATAAAGAGAGCTTTCTCAAACGTATAACAGGGACAGAACCTATTCAGAAAGCAAACTTGATCGCATATAATCAGCTCAAACTAACTTCTTACTGAGTAATAGATTAGAAAAGCAACTGAGGAGATGGAAACAACTATGTCCTGTTTTCTCTCCCACCACCTGTAGTTTCCATCCACGACAACATTGTCCAGTTCACTGCAGTTGCCTCCTGTTCTCCTGTCTTCCAAGGTCTGGCCAGAAGTGGAAGGTAATTAAGGGGTGAAAGCTCTGAGAGTTCTACGTCTTTGTGTCAGAAATGCAGTACCAGCCAATGGTTTTTGATCATTTTCTATGCTGGGGCTTCTGTTTTTGGTCTTAGGTAGGAATCCTATGTTAGGGTAGCTTGTGTATGAGTATCTACCAGTGGATCTGCACAGGTAATTGAGAGCAACTCACTGTGTGTCGTCATTCCACTAACAGGAAGTGAAAACAAAAATCAATCCAATCTAGAAGGAAAAAAGGAAATACAACCGAAAAGTCATCTTGCATTCTGAATGGTGTTGACAGACAGCGAGAGTGTTTTTCTAGCCCAGTAGTTACATGGCATGGACAGTCTGAATAGGCCATATAACTTTGGGACATCATATTTTATGTTTTGAAATCTTCTCAATTTGGAATTTGTGATCATTGAATGTGTAAAAAAAGGGGAGCTTTCTTTAGTATCCCATTTAGATTTTTTTATGTTTCAAATTCACGGGATAATTTTGTAGACTCTTTACTGCCAAAGCTAGCAAATTGCCTTTTTTCTTTTTTCTCTGCCTGCTGATTGCTTTTTGCAGTTCTAGCAACTCGCATCTGAAGCACTTGCTTTCCCATGGAACCCACTCCACCTCTTATCATCTCAAATTCACGATGAGACTGATATTCCATTTCCTAGGGTGGCTATTCTGACCCTACCCGTGTCTGTTAAGATTAGGTTTGACTCCATGATAACAGAGACTCAAGGATAGTGGGTTAAAACACATTAAAGTTTATTTCTTATTCAAGAGAAGTCCAGAAAAGGTAATGGTGTAAGTTCTTGCAAAGAAGTAACCATTCTACAGATAGCAATTTAAAATTCTTAAAAAAAAATAGAAGAAAAGAAACCATTTGAAGGTATTGGAAAGAGACCCAAAGCAGGCAGAAACCAGAGGAGATTCAACTGTTGAAAGAATAAAGCCATGGCGTAGAACATATTTATGGAGCTTTTTTCTTGAAGGCATTCTTCAATCCTTAAGCTACAGCACCTAGAACTCAATCAGCAAGTGCAGTCTTATTGACTGGAGAAGTCTAGAGGGTAGAGTGCAAGCCATCTATAAATGCCTAAAGGGAGAAATCTAAATAGAAGAGAAACACAGAGGACAGGAGCTCCAAATCTGCATTAAAATGCTCAGCAAATCTTTGGGCAGCACTGTGTATTCCTGAAGGGAGATGCAAGGACGGGATGAAGGACACCAGTGGGCAAGATTGAAAGAACTGAGCAGAGATGTCAGGTCTTGCCCATCACAGGGGAGACCAGTCTTGGAATCAGTCCTGCCAAGTTAGAATGCCTTGGTAAATATCTCAGGAAGCCTTGAAATTCCGAAAGAACTACGTCTTGAGAATTAAGACTGTCGCAGGACTAAGAAATTCACATTAGGAGAGGAGCAGAACCATGCAGAGCCATTAGAGCAAAGGTGAAGTCATTCTTCCACAAGTACACAGTGATCAGCCAGAGAGCTGTGCTGCCTATTAGATCAACAATCAATACTTTCCTGAGGGATCTACAGAATCCCTACAATTCAGACATCCTAAAAAGTATCATCCACAATCTCCAGGACAAAATTAAAATTATTAGACAAACAGAGAATCAGGAAAATACAATCCATATTCAAGAGAAGATCAGTCAGAAGAAACAGACTTGAGAAGACCAAGATACTAGGATATAGGACTTTTAAGGAATTAAAGAAAAAAATGATCATAATGAATGAACAGATGTGGGTTCTCACAGAAACATAAAAACTATTTAAAAATGAAATAAAAATTCTAAAAGTGAAAAGCAGAAAATTTGGAAGGATAAATTCATTGGCTGGGTTTAACAGTCCTGGGAAACTCATACAAGCCCCTGACTGTTGTTTCCAGAGTCAAAATTCTAGGATCAAATAATGGTCTTTGCCTTAAAATTCCATGACTTTTCTATCATTGTAATGCTTTAGTTTTGTTTTGTTTTTTTTTTTTTTAGTTATCTTGACTTTTTATTTATTGGGTCTAAATTGTTTTACACAACTTTCTTTACTAGATATGTTTCTGAACGATTGCATGCAATATAAAATTATAGATTCAATTACATGGAAAGAAACCCTTATTGACTTTCCATGATGTTTGAGAAAGGAAGTTGGATAAAAGACAACTAACATAACAGCGGTTATAAGAATGTCACTACTGTAATTTTCAGTGTACATTTAATTTTTATTAATTTTTCTAATCATTATTCACAAGGAAATTTAAAGATAATCTCTTGTTTTGTAGTTCAGTGTATTCAAAAACGAGTGTAAAATCAACTAATATACCAGTATTATGTTTTGATGAGGCAATTAAGACTTCAGCACAAGCTGAATCTAAGAATATGGGAATTTGCTCATTTGAGTCAAAGATTTAAAATCAGGTGGGATAGACAATGGTAGGAAGGGGAAAACACTTTGCAAGCATTTTTACATGAATATAAAGAAAATTTCTGGATGTGTGTGTGCCTTTTTTGTTTTGTTTTTGTTTTTTTTAGATTTTATTTATTCATTACACAGAGAGAGAGAGAGAACAAGCAGGGGGAGCTGCAGGGGGACAGGGTGAAGGGTTCCATCCCAGGACCCTGGGATCATGATCTGAGCTGAAGGCAGATTAACTGACTGAGCTGCCCCTCTGGATGTGTTTTATTTCATGTTCATAAGCCAAAGTAGCACTGTCTGAGCTTCTTTTCTTGGGGATGTGCAGACTGAAGAGTACTCCTCGGTGTTGAAATGTTATAAATGTAACTCTTTGCTTATAGATATTGGCACTAGAAAAGGAAAAGAAATAAAAAAGAGTTTGAGGCCCTAAGCGTAACACTCACGTCAACTAGGAACTGGAATGAAAAAAACAGGACAATCTTCTTATCATTTGAAGAAGAAAGGACACACAGCATTCCAAAGAATGACTGAAGGGGATGTAAAATCACATGATTGGATGCCTTCACTGTCTCCGAAAACAAAAGAATGAATAACAAGTGGTCAGACAGAGAATTTGACCTTTAACTGCAGTACTAGTAGTAACTGACTGCATGTCTCGGGGCAGCAAACCTTAACCTTTTTGCCCCTTTGTCTCCTCATCCATAAAATGAAGCAAGTAGGTTTGCTAGATCATCTCAAGGTCCTTTCAATGTTCTTTGATTCCATGAATTTTCATAAAAGTAGTAATTTTCCCAGAGTGGTTTCTGAATAAGGATTAGTGCTCTCTTTCTGTTTGATTCATGTAAAAATGTATGTAAGAGGGTTTTCAGTCAACATTCAAAGCAATGAAGGTGGATTGAATTCATTCTCCACTCATGCCATTTGCTGCCTATAAATTCACAAAGCCTGTAGTGGTTTGTTTCAGCAAAAATACAAAGTAGATATTTAAGATGAATACTTAAAGTCCTCAGGCTGTACAGAATTCAGGTTAAGCTTAATGCAAAGAGCTCTGATAATCATGCCTCACTTTTAGCTTTAAACTTTCTCCATAACTCTGTGGAAAAATCTTCATTTATAAGCACAGTTGAAATTGACAGTAGATTTAGATGATGTGATTTTGAATAGGGGATGACATGATACGGTTTATGGAATAGTGAGCTCTGAGAACAAAAAAATCTTAGAAAAAAAAAAATCTTAGGTTCCAATTCTGGCCCTTATTGACTTCGAGAGTGTGGACATTTATTTACTTCTCGGTAAAATGAAGAACTGAATCCACTCATTTTGTCTCTTCAGTTCCAATATTATGTTCCATTTCAACTTAATTGTAAGTTTGGCAATATTTTCCATGTTGTCATTTGAAATAAAAATTCTGATCCAAATAACTAGTATTTGGTGAGCGCCAAATAAAAGCACTCAACCACAAAGATGACAAAATTGGGGCACATTGAAAGGTTTGGGATAGTTTTCCAATATATAAATTTAGCAAGCAAAGTGAGCTCTGGGTAGATTCGACACACCAGTCAATGTCAACTGAGCTAATAGCTATGGGTAGTATCTGAGTCCTACTTCTCTGCAATGATTTTATTGTATCCATGAAATTTATTGAGTTTTATTGTATCCACGAAATTTGAGGTCTGTACATCGTAACAAAATAACCTAATTAATCAGGGGAACTTCATTATCCACTGAGGCACAAAGTACATTTAGGCTTAGGTTACATTAGTACTGACAGTAAAATTATTTAAATGGCGTTTTACACATTATTACTTGGGGGCTTACACTTTCATGAAATATTATACAAAATGCAGAGCTTACTAAGAGCTAATAGGTTGTATTTGGATAATTTTGCAATATCTTCTTTGATAAACCTGGGTTATAAAGTGCCACCTCAAACACTGCCAGCTTCCCTACGTATAGATACAGAGAGAGAAAAAAACTTCATTTGCTTTAGGGACATTGGGGCAGAATCTTTAGGGTAAAGAGATTCTTGTAATTAAACTCATTTTGAGCTGTTGATGGTCATGGTGTTTTAACTTCAAACCCTTTGCCTGCATTATGCAGGAATGACTCACTCAGATGCAATGCGGGAGTCCATTGTGCCATTGCAAAACTAGGTTGTGTTAGTTCAGTCGTAGGAAATCATTAAGCAAGTCCAGAAAATGTAATTTGCAGGTGAACAATTGTTTCTCATTGGGTGGATAAGAGTATGTCCGGAGGTTACCCTGGGATTTTCCATTTTACCACCTTGGCTTTTTCCAGCGTGTTCTTTTTATTCACTTTTACAAAAGTAACTTGCCCTTTTCAAGCCTCATTGTTCTATATATTGAGTTAAGAAAGAAAGAAAAAAATGTTTTCTAAATCCCATGATGACCTAAGTGGTCGAAACACTGGATTAGAAATTCCTCTTGCAGAATCTAAGAAATATCCTTATTCTCACACCTGAAATGGTATAACATCTCTCTCTCTCTCTCTATATATATATATATACTTCCAGTTCCTGGGATGAAACATTCTAGGAACCCTGACTTGCTTGCTTTCTTGCTGAAAACAGCTAAACATGCTGAAGAAAAATTAAAAGAATTTTCTGAAGTGTCTTAATCATTTGACAAGAAAGTACAGAACGCTCCAGTCCAAAGATAAACACAGAAAAGGGCTTATACCTTGAGGGCACAGGTAAACCGAAGTTTTAGTTTTTATGATTGTTTGTTGGCTTGAGGGACATCAGACAAAACTCAGGGCCCTTACAATGGGGAAAAGTTAAAAAGAATCCTCCTAAAGTTGGCACTCAAAGTATATACTCTCAATTTAATACGCTGGAAATAACCTAACACTTCTTCTACCAATAGTTCTGAAATGAAGAGCACTGTATCAAAACTTGGGCCAGGACAAAAAAAAAAAATCTTCCTTAAGAATTTATTTCTACAAGGCATCACCCACACCATAGGTATGCAACACAAATCTATGTAAATTTGTTGGTCCAAAAACCTCCAGAGAAAAAAAAAGACCCCAGAGTCTTGGATTTACACTGTCCCAGGTTCCTTAGGGAAGAAAGTATAATCCTCTCTATAAAAATACACAAATTCATCTCAAGCCTCAAAGAATTTATAAATACTAAGAACATGAGATTTCAGGTAAAAATTATGACCTCCCTTTACCCCCCCCAACCAATGTATCATAAGTGAGAGGCAACAATAAAACAAAGAGAAAAATTATATACAGAAGGGTGTCAGAATATGAGAATTTGATAATATAAACTAAACACATATAATGTAATTAAAAAATCAAAAGGGGATTGGCTATATTAGTGCCAATTAGCATTAGTAAAAATCAGGAGTATGAACAATGACCAAGCAGATCTTACAAAGAACCAAGTGGGACTTCAAGAAATGAAAAATATAATAATTGATATAAAACCTCAATGAAAATATTTGATAAAAATTATTTTGATAAAAAGAAAAACCATGAACAGGAGGTCGCAATAAAGGGAGATTATCCAGAATGCAGCACTGAGCAAAGAGGAAAATAATAACTTTTTACTGGCATTCCAGAAGGGGAAGAGAGAAAGACAAATGAGACAGAGGCAATATTTGAAGTCATAATGGTTCAGAATTTTCTAGAATTAAGGAATGACATCACCTACAGCAGAAGTCCAATTATATGGGAAACTCCTTATGCATTTCTGTGGATACTCTCAGCCTTATCTGTCTCGTTGTGTCTCACCTCTGCTCTGCCTCAGCCACTGTGACAGCTGATGGAGACCGGGTGGATGGAGGGAGATACTGCATGCATTACCCGTCGCTTTCTTGAAGTTATTAGCCCCTCACTTTTGGTTGACACTGCCCAACCAGACTGACTTCAAAGACTCTCCTCTGCCATTTTGACTTGTATTAACTGCTATTCTGTAGAATGGGAGACCTGGCCTTTTTTTTTTTTTTTTTTTTTTTTTTTTAGAGAGAGACAGACAGACAGAGAGGTAGGGGGAGGGGTAGAAGGAGAGGGAGAGAATCTCAAGCAGGCTCCACGCCCAGTGAGGGGCCAGACGAGGGGCTTGATCTCACAACTCTGAGATCATGACCTGCGCGGAATTCAAGAGTCAGAGGCTTAACAGACTGAGTCCCTCCCTGTCCCTGTGCAGGGACCCCAGGAGAGCCGGGTTTTTAAGTTATTCTCAAATGAACTAGATGATTTAAACTGCACGCTAGGACTAATCAGATATAAGAAGCAGGAGCAATCTTTACAATTATGCTTCATCTCCTCTTCCCTCCACCAACTTCTCTGAGGCACGCTCTTGGGGGACAAAAGAAAATAGCCGTTCTGGAGACATCCTAAATAGCTCAGCAGACACACCTGCTGGAGGAACTGGCTGTCTCACATTGCGAGGCCATATGAATTCATCCCCGGAATAGTGATGCATCACCTTGCATTGTTTCCCAACCTTTCTGGCCTCACCTAGTTTTTCCCTTACTCTTTCTATTCTGGGGTATTGTCTGTCAAATAAAGCATGACTATTTAATATAGGTGTGTTCCATGCTCAGACTCTTACTAGAGCAGTGGGACAAAGATACCATTGAATCCGAGGCCAGATTCAAGAATAAAAACACAGCCAGATGCATCGAAGTATAATTCCAGACACCCAAGACATAGAAAAAAAATCTTAAAAGCAGTCAGGGACAAATGATAGACCAGCTTTAGAGAAGTGACAATTGCAATAACAAGTGAGTTCTCAAAAGAAACAGAGAAAGACAGAAGAAAGCAAATTTATACTCAATGTTCAGAGAGTTAATAACTGAAAATTTGGACTATGTTGCAAGAAAAAGGACCAACTAAAACTTTTAAAACAAATAAAAAGTGAGAGAGATTGCCACAAACTAACTTCATTAGAGATAATTCCTGTGTATCTCTAGCAGAAGGAAAATGATCCCAAATGGAAGGTCTGTGGTGCAAGAAGGAATAAAAAGCAAATAAGAAACGTCCCTGTAAGTCTAGATAAATACTGACTTCATAAAACAACAATACTAATGGCATAAGGAGTAAAAATAATACATACGACAGTATTAAAATACATAATAGCTCTATCATATTCATAAGGAATGCTGGACATTGGAGAAAGTGCGGGTATTTAAAATTTTGGAAGGAGGGTAAAAATGCTCACTGAGGGTAAAGATGTCTACTTGGCCATGTTACACTCAAAGGAGCCCAGATAAAATGACTGCAGCTCTCTTATCTGAAATCCATGAACAAAAAAGCACCAGGACAACTTCTTTAAAATGTTGAAACCAATTAGAAACTGTCCACCAAGAATTATTGATCAAAAACAAATTTCTAAATAAAGGTGCAACAAAGCCATTTTCCGAAAGAAAACTAAGGTTGATAGGATTGGACACTAGTGTTTCTGCCCTGTAAGAAATATTCCAGCAATTTCTTTAGGCAGAAGAAAAAGAATACTAGTGGTAACATGGGTCTGTGCAAAGAGACAAATAACATAGTAAATGGCGTACATATGCATACATATATAATACACTTCTCATTTTCAAAATTTGTTTAAAAGATACTTGACTATTTAAAGGAAAACCATAACATTTATCATGGGATTGATAACATTTATAAGTAAAATATAATACAACAAAAGCTCAAAGACCAGCAGGAGGAAGGGAAGTATACTGTTTTTGAGGTTCTTATGTTTGATGTGAGGTACCAACATATTTTTGGAAGATACATATTGTAAATTTGACAACAACTCCTAAAACTCTAAAATGAAGGGTTATTTATAGTCAATAATCCAATGAGTAGAAACCTTCATTTACGATTTTTGCTGCTCTAATACATTATGTTGGTCAGCTTACCAGAGCCCATACTTCCTATACTCCTCCAAATTCGATCCATCCCACAAGCAAAATACAAGCACCTAATCCAATGTCCCTAAAATTCTCAACCTATTGCAGTATTAACTCAAGCCCCAAATCTCATCTGGGTCTCATCAGCTCAAAAGCCCCAAATCTCACCATCTAAATCATCTAGATTAGTGATGGTTAAGACTTTGGGTGTAATCCATTCGGGGGTCAAAGCTTCTGTCCACCTGTGACACTAGAAAATAAGTTAACTGCCCCCCAAATACAGTGCTGGGCTAGGCACGGGATGAGTTATAGACATTCTGACTCAAAAAAAGGAGCAAATTGAAGGAGAAAGGGAGTCCCTGATCTCAAGCAATTTTGAAATCCAACCGGGAAAACCCCATTAGATTTCAAGGCTTGGGAATTACCTTCTGTAGTCTGAGGATCTGCCCTCTGGGCCCCCAGCTGCACCCTCAGAGTCATCCTTCACTTTCCAATGAAAGGTAGAGCGAGCTTGAAGTTGAGTAGTTTTATTAGCTTGTTTCCTGCCTGTAGAATTTAGGGAGTCTGATTTTTCTTTGTCATTTTGTCTTCTTTCTGTCTTTTTCAATGTACGCTGGCAGGGTGTCTGTCCACTGACATACATTCACCAAACCTTGTGGATCTCCTGTGCAGGTGTCATGGGAATTCACTCTTATTCAGGAGGAAGATCCTCCACAGATCTTTCCCCGGCAATCCCATCTCTAGTTTTGCTTCTGCTGAGCTGGCTGACGGGATCCATCAGATATGCCTAGTCTCATATATCTAGCCTTTGTGTGACTGAATATTCTGACCTTTTGATCGTTTCGAGGCACTAGCAA
>CM053611.1:3634765-3694328 GCA_028646535.1 Procyon lotor
GAATGGATAAAGAAGATATGATCCATATATACAATGGAATATTATGCCCCCATTAGAAAGGACGAATATCCAACTTTTGTATCAACATGGATGGGACTGGAAGAGATTATGCGGAGTGAAATAAGTCAAGCAGAGAGAGCCAATTACCTTATGGTCTCACTTACGTGCTGAGCATAAAGAAAAACATGGAGGGCATTATGAGAAGGAAGGGAAAGGTGAATGGGGGGAAATCAGAGGGGGAGATGAACCATGAGAGACTGTGGACTCTGAGCAACAAACTGAGGGTTTAGGAGGGGTGGGGGTGGGGGGCTGGGCGAGCCTGGTGGTGGGTATTGAGGAGGGCATGTATTGCATGGAGCACTGGGTGTAGTGCATGAACAATAAATCTTGTAACACTGAAAAAATAAAATAAACATTTTTGGGAGAAAAAAACAAAAATAAAAAAAATAAAAATAGTAAATCTCCTAATTTAGAATCTTTTATATACTGGAAGGCTGAGAATTGCCCAAATCATCAAGTCCTGGCTTCTTTTTGCTGAAAGGTTCTTCCCTCAAGTTTTTTCCCCTTTCCTCCCACATTTTGCTTTAGGCACCAAGAAGAAACCAGTCTACACCTTCAACATTATGCTTGGCAATATCTTCAGCTAACTCATTTTTTTTAAGATTTATTTATTTAACAGAGAGAGAGAGAGAGAGAGAGCGCATGTGCAAGAACGAGAGAGCACAAGCAGGGGGAGTGGCAGGCAGAGGGAGAGGAAGAAGCAGGCTCCCTGCGGAGCAAGGAGCTTGACCCTTGGCTCCATCCCAGAACCCTGGGATCATGACCAGAGCCAAAGGCAGATGCTTAACTGACTGAGCCACCCAGGTGCCCCTAACATCCATATTTCTACCAATAGTCTGTTCAGGTCAGTCTAGGTTTCTTCCTCTATACCACGTGTCTCCAAATTCCTTCCACCTTTGCCCATTATCCAATTCCAAAGACTTCCAAATGTTTAGGTACGCGTCATGGCGCCATCCCACTTCCAGTTACCCAAATCTATATTCATTTCCTATCGCTTCTGTGACACGTGACTACAGATGTAGTGATTTAAACCAACACAAATGTATTCTCTTTTCATTCTGGGCTTCTGAAGCTCAAAATGAGTATTGCTGAGATAAAGTCAAAAATCTGGCAGCACTGGTTAATCTGAGAGGCTCCAAGGGGAAAATCTGTTTCCTTGCCTTTTCAGCTTTTGGTGACTGACTGCTCTCCTTGGCTTGGGTGCCTTCTTCTCAACCCTCCAACCTCTTGCTTCTAGCATCACATCTACTATTACTGGCATCCCTCTCATAAGATACCTTGGGACTATACTAGACCCACCTGGACAATCCAGGAATATCTCCCCATGTTAATTCCCTTAACTTGCTCACACCTGGAAAGTCCTTTTTACTAGGTCATGTAGGACCCATTAATGGGTCCCGGGGATTAAGACGTGGCCATCTTTGGAGTACCTTTTTTCATTCCACCATAGTAGATAAAATTACATACTAAGAAGTACTCAATTTGAAAGGCAGGGAAGGAGGGAAGAATAGCTTAGACAAATAGAAAACAGAAAAATATAGCCTCTAAGCCAAACATTTCCATAATGGTCTAGACTCTCCAAATATAGGGCAGAGAATAACAGATAGGATAAAAAAGCAAGACTCAATCATGTCCTGGCTGCACGGAACAAAGTTTAAATAAAAATAAAAATAGGGTCCCTGGGTGGTGCAGTCAGTCAAGCCCCCCACTCTTGGTTTCCACTCACGTCTGATCTCAGGGTGGTGAGATCGAGCCCCATGGTGGGTTTGTGCTCAGTGCAAAGTCCGTTTAAGTTTCTCTCTCCCTCTTCCTCTGCCGCTGCCCCTCCCTGCCACGCTCACCCTCTCTCTAAAACAAAATTGAAAATTCTCTAAAATAAAGTAAATAAAATAAGAATAAAATACAGTAAGAGAAAAGAGTGGGAAAAAAAAGATACAACATGCCAAAACAAATCATACGAAATCTGCAATCGTTCTGTTAGTAGCAGACAATGTAGTCATCGTTATGAAATATCTCTGTTTATGCTCAGTGACATATATTTTCCTGAGTCAAGATATAATAATCCTAAGTATGTATATTATTGAATACTGAGCTGCAAAACCAAACACAAAGAGAAAAATAGGACCTTCTGAGAGGACTACTTCTACCGATAGCTGACATTTCAACTTAAATGCCTGAAGCCAGAAGAAAATGGAATAAATACTTAAAATGATATAATGAATAACTGCTAACATAGAATTCTACACACAGTGTACATATTCTTCAGAAATGGACAAGAGAATTAAAGAAATCATTTCCAGTAAGTCTGCACTATGTCTCTCCCCATATCTGAGTCTATGTCTCTATCTTTCTTCAGAAAAGGAAGATTCCCGATGGAAACACGAAAATCTAGGAGGATAAGAGCAAATATATGAATAAAAAAAAGAATCAGATCAAGAATTGCTAATGAATATAGGGGGAAAAGCTCATTCTAGTTACTAACCAAAGCAATGATATTGAAAACCAAATCAGTTCATTTAAATTAAAAAAATTTAAAAGTCAGAAAATATCAAATTCTGGCAAAGACGAGGCCCACTAGAAGGTTTCATCTGTTGGTGGGCATATAAATTGACACATTTATTTTGAAAAATCTTTTGACATTATTGATAAACTTGAATATAACCCAATTTTGTCATAAGTGCACTGAAAGACACAAACAAAATTTATAGCAGAAATTTTTGACAGTAGAAAACTGGAAAAAACTCAATTATCCATAGCAGTAGAATATAAAAGTAGATTGGAGTATATTCATACAATGGGTTACTACGTATTAGTAGTGAAATTAGAAATGCTAGATCAATTTAGTCACATGGGTAAATCTCAGAAATATAAAAAAAATAAAGTCAGAGAATGTTAAAATCCTGCTAAAAGAAATATTTTCAATTCAACTAAAGTTCAAAAATGTGCAAAACCTAATAACATGACTTAAGGAGGTGTCTCAAATGGTCTCCAAGATGACTGACAATACTAGAGCCATCTGGACCAAGGGCATTCTGTTTCTATACTTTCACCTTCATTTCATAATTTCTTAACTTATTCTGCCTCACCTAGTCCCAACTACAACCAATAATAACCATAGCATATAAATTTAATGCAAAGTTCGGACGTGGGAGAAGGACTCCAAGAAGTGACTTAAGTACTGAGATTCACAGTTCTCTGCTCTTAGAGTTTCTCGATCTTAGCACTATTGATATTTGTGCTGGAATAATTCTTCATTTAGGAGGACTTTTCTGTGTAAGTAGGATATTGATCAGCAGTATTTCTGGCCTCTACCCATTAGATCCTCATCTTCAGACATTGTTATATGTCCCTCGGCATTGTTATTTGTCCCTCAGTGGAGGATGGCAAAAAAATTGCCCATGGTTGAGAACCACTCTTTTAGTTACCACTGGTGGAAGATTATATTTTAAAAATGAGCATTCTTGGGGAGCCTGGGTGGCTCAGTGGGTTGAAGCCTCTGCCTTCGTCTCAGGTCATGATCTCAGGGTCCTGGGATTGAGCCCCACATCGGGCTCTCTGCTCATCAGGGAGCCTGCTTCCCCTTCTTTCTCTGCCTGCCTCTCTACCTACTTGTGATCTCTCTCCTCTCTTTCAACTAAATAAATAAAATCTTTAAAAAAATAAATAAAAATCAGCATTCTGTAGAGTTTCTTTAAGCATGCCAGGGACAGGGTTATGGGAAAGATTTGTTGTGTTAGCAACATTTGCATTCTAGAAAGCTTTGGAGGGCTTCCAAGAAGTTGGACAGTCTTTGAAGTCCTGTACAGACTTTTCCTTTGGTAAATCCTGGTCACCTGAGAAGAAAAAGCTTACTTGGTGTACCTTTAAGAAATTCAGGGAGAAAGGGGGAGGTGGGGTGCGCCTGGGTGGCTCTGTCTGTTAAGCGTCCAACTCTTGATTTTGGCTCAGGTCATGATCTCAAGGTCATGAGATCAAGCCCCATGTGGGTTTGTCCCTCTCCCTTCCCTTCTGCCCCTTTCCAACAACCCCTTTCTCCCTCCCCCCGACCTGTGCATGCATGCGCTCTCTCTCTCTTTCACTCTCTCAAAAAAGAAAGAAAGAAAGAAAAAAATATTTAGAGCTTATCTGTATTCCTAAAGTATCAGACAGGACATCATCAGAACTGCATGGGACAGGATCCAGTGCTATGACCATTTTATTTCATTTTATGACTCAATATCTGTCATTTTGTGAAGGCTTCAAGATTAACGTGTCCTAATGCCAGATTGAAATTTCTCATTAGTATTAACACTCTCATGGTCTAGGACAGTGTTTTTTGTTTTTGTTTGTTTGTTTTAGCTTTCTTCCCTCCCTCCCTCTCTTCCTTCCCCATTTGTTTCTGCTCCACTGTCAACATTGTCTCCTTCCCCTTCTCCTCCTCCTCCTCCTGCCCCTTCCCCCTTATCTCTTCCTCTTTTCTTGCTTTCTTTTCACAAATCCTTCTTTAAACTGATACAGTATATGTATGCATCGCAACACGTAAAAGAAAAGTTGGGATGTTCAGTCTCCCCTCGTCAGCCCCCCACAGTTGACCTTCCAAGGTGGTCCCTGAAGCAATTCTGAAAAATAATTTTTGTGTGTGAGTAGATACACTGGAATTCAAGAGAGCTCTACGGTACCCACTTTGAAATCATTGACGTAGGAGAAGTGAAGCCTCAGGAGAAATGAATATATACGTAAAATACATAGACATATTGAGAAATCTCAAGAATGTACAAAATGAGTGGAAGAGAGTTCTGCTCAGTCAAGAAAATGGAGAATAGACAGAGGTAAGTTCATTTATATACTAAAAAGCATAGAAGCAATCAGTGAAAATAGAATTCTCAATATTCTAGTATTGAATGACATGACCTCTTATTTTCTGAAGTAATCAGGGAAGGCCATTTATTAGAGAAAGCCAGTGTTGGGTTTTGGAAAGATGCTTAGTACTCAACTATCTGCTTTGGCTTGAGTTAACCTCTGCTCTGTGGTCCTAGGAGAATCAACTACCTGTCTAAGTTTTTTGGTCCAAATTGGAACTAAGAGCCATGCCCACCAATGAGAACAGCTTGGAAAATTACATGAGGTTACATAACTGAGAGTCACATAAAGTGCTGTTCCATAGAGTATCGAGTAGAAAGATTTTATTGCGTTCTCCTTTCATCCACCCTAGAAACTCAAAGAGAGTGCTTGAGTCTTTCTTATGCATCAAAAATGAAAGCTTAAAGTTGTAATATCTTTAAAATTTATGAACTGTTTTTTCCACATACAGCATCCAATTGAAGGCAAAAGTAGACGTAAGTGAATTCTGCCATCCTGGTAGCCCAGATTTGAATCGAGCCCGTTCGTATTTTTGCTGTGGCGCTGATCTGTGCTTTGCGACATGCCTGGGGTTCCTCTTTAGCTGGTGGGAGCCAGCAGGGTTCTCTGAAAATGACTTATAAACAAATTGCGGCTGCTCTGAAACTAGGGCAACTAGTATCTCGGGCTTCATCTGCTTAGTACTTTAGACTTGGTCCTGATGTTACTGTTCATGTATTAAAGATTGGCTGTGGGCCTTCCGAATGTCAATGTATGCGGACAGATGGCCTTAGGTCCTTAACCATAAATGTTAACGCTAAAAATGATTTTTTTTTTTTTTTGTGACTAGATACACTGAAATTGAAAACAGCAGGAAGGTATAAACAAGATGTGTTTATTTTTTTTTTTTCCTTTGAGACCGAGAAGGTTTGAAATGTAAATGGAATGATGAAGCATACCTTACAGGTTGCAATGATGTAAACTTGACTTTCCTAAGACTTGGAATAGCTCCTCGTTGGTAAGATGAATCTGATCTTTTCTTAAATAAGGCTCAAGGGAATTCAGAACTATATAAATATGCTTTCAAGAAAAGAGTTTCTCAGCAGCTTTGATTTTCAAATCGTTTCAGATGAAGTTGCTGAAAGATCATATTCTCTTTTTTCTGTGTGAAATTCAATGAATATTTCATTAAGGACTAGTAAATAGAATGTTGAATTTTTTTTCTATTGAATCCTAATATTGTTTGTATTGTCATTCTAAATGGGTGAGAATGTTGCCAAGAGATTTATAAACCTTCAGATGCAAGAGATGCTATTATATGGAAGAGCTTTTTTTTTCCTTCATTTTTTATATACCAGATACATCAAGTAATACCTGCTTTTGTGTTATCTAAGCTGTGAAAAACTGTTGATGACTAAGAATTACATTAGCATGATCATTCTTATAAAAGCAAATGAAAAAAATGTATATTTTCATTTGATTTTTTCTCTAATTTTAAATAATTCTTAAACATAGGAGGATATGGAATTCTCTTATGACATGATGTTCAACTGACAATGTTCATCTGAATTTGGGAAAAATATTTATGATATTTTTAGAACTGTGGCTTTGTCTTTATCAGTTAATTTGTCACACTTTAAATGGATGGAAATAGTATATTTAAAAAAGAGTAAAAACTGAAAAGAGTATCAGATTTTTTCCAATGTCCCATTTCAAAGTATTTCAATTGCCTCTCAATATAATACCTGATTTTTATTTTATTTATCTGAGCTAACAAAAAAGTAAATAAATAAAGTGGGAAAGGCACCATACACATGTAAGATTTAAGTTCTTTCCAGTTTGTTTTAACCATTTAGGTATGAGGTCACCTAGGGGCCAAAGTCAGGAAATTCCTAGCTAATGCCTGCATAACATGCCTTCATTTGATGTGATTTTGAAGCTGTTTTGTCAACATTCACTGAAGATAAATTATATCACTTCTAAAACAAGTATAACCTATCAGTCACCTCCACCAATAGCTATAAAATCAACATGAGGGATTTTAGTTTGCTTTCTTCCATGATATAATTGACTCCTTCAAATTTCCATTCATAACAAAATGCTCATTGAAAGACAAATTTTCTGAAAATGAGACTCAGTGCATTACAAACTGCTTATCCCCTCTCTAGAGGCTGAAATCAGTGTTTATAATTTTCCCATCATCGACAACATTCTGCTTTGAACTAAGCTTACAATAGATTTGTTTTCCCTTAAAATCAGATATATTCATTGATATTTGCAAATGGTTTCTCTTTCTCAAATTAATAAACAGATTCACCATCACAGAAAGCCCAATTTTTTAGCAATTGTACCTTAGCAATGATTTCCATCTTTTTTCCCCCCAAAATGGTTATTTTATTTTTTCAGTGTTACAAGATTTATTGTTCATGCACCACACCCAGTGCTCCATGCAATACGTGCCCTCCTCAATACCCACCACCAGGCTCACCCAACTCCCCACCCCCTCCCCTCCAAAACCCTCGGTTTGTTTCTCAGAGTCCACAATCTCTCATGGTTCATCTTCCCCTCTGGTTTCCCCCCCATTGACCTTTCCCTTCCTTCTCATAACGTCCTCCATGTTTTTCTTTACGCTCAGCACGTAAGTGAGACCATAAGGTAATTGGCTCCCTCTGCTTGACTTATTTCACTCCGCATAATCTCTTCCAGTCCCATCCATGTTGATATAAAAGTTGGATATTCATCTTTTGTATAGTTTCTTTCATTTAATTGGATACAGAGTTCTTTGCTTCCCTAATGTTGGGAATGAATTTTTAAAGTGCCCTAAGTCCATGTGTTCAGTCTATCTAGAAGCTCTTTCTCACATAATCATGTGGGATAAGACTCTAGTCTGGAAATCAAACTGATGCCCTAAAAATCTTGGACTGTTAGGGCTGGGGTTATCCAGAAACACCATTCTGATACAGGGATCACAAAAGACAATGCAGACCTGCTGGGAATTGTACACATGTAGATGACAGGTGAGAAAATAGGGCTCGGTAGGAGTTCAAGCCCAGGGAACACGCTTCATATTCAACCATGGAGAGCATCTTTGTTGGTTGGTTCAGTCTACCAGTCACCAGTCTGACATTTGGGATTCCCATCCAAGTGGATTATTCATAATGTCAGGAAATTTGGACCCAGATGAGAAAAATGACATGGCCACGGTCATACTATCATGTAGAGCAAGACTTAGAGGAGTCTTCCTGCTCACAATCAATGTTTATAAAGCAGAGTCAGGTATCCTAAGTCTAGTGCCACATACACATGTTGCAGATGTATTCTTGTGGTGTTGTGTGGCCGCTGGGAGAGATGGGCCACCTACTTATCTTACATAGAAAAGTGAGTGAGTAGTACGTGCTGAGTTCGTCAACAAAGTGGTCCTTAAGACCTACTGGGATTTCTCTTCGGTGAGATGAAGACATACTGTTGGTTTTCTCATCTTCACAAATGTAGACTTGTTATCCATTTAAATGAAAGCAGTGCATGGTTATATAACACAAAATGTTTCCAAAATAGTTTTAGAGAGAAAGAGCTTATCCTGTCATGTAAATCAGATATGATTTGTTTTAACAGTTAGCATTTAGAAAATCTGAATTAATATATTGTTTCCAGTGCAAAAATTTTACACGCTTTTAGAAATTCACAAAAGTTTTTAATTTGTGCTAAAATATCTATTGATTTTTATTTCAATGAAGCTAACATCTGGTCCTATAGGGGTCATTGGCTCTTATATAGACCATGCCTCAAAGATGTAGCTAAAATCTAAAGTGTTAAAATAATGCTTGTATATACTTTTATGTTATGAAATGCATCCTCAATATTTTTGCTTTAGGCACTGCTTTGGTTTTAAAAAAATCTCCCAAATTCTCAATTTAGGAAAATAAAGTCTCTAAAGGAAATGTCGTAACTGTTAAATTTCTACTGAGGTTAAAAGAAAAAAAAAAAAAAAGAGCTGTGATCACCTGGCAAGAAACTACACAGAACACTCACTTTGATGAAACTTTATGAACCTGAAAGACTGGCTTCCTTACCTCAGTTTGCTCATAAGCAAATCTCCGGGAATAAGAAGAGAGATGAGATTTTGTTGTAATTGATCTGAGGATCAGATAAGTCATGAAACATACTCTGTAATCTGCACACATTCAAACTGTCATACATAGCGTAAAAGAAAAGAAGACTATATCGTAGGTTGACATTTCCCTTCACATATTTGCAGAGGCCATAATGTGAATTATTTATAATTTCACAATTAAATTAAAAATTAATAATTTCTAGAGCACACATTGCAACACTCACACGGAGAACACAGTGTATAAATGTTGAACTGAACTTGTTCTAGATGCTCCTCTATCCCTTTTGTTGTCACATAACTGTATGTCCTAAGATTGGCTCAAAACCAAACAAACAACCTGTTTCAATAAAGGAAGCACTTTAGCGTATGGTTGGTTTAAAGGGGACCAGAAATCAAAATCAACCATATAGATGGAATAGTCCAGAATTGAAGAAGGACTTCTAAGAGGCTGGCTATCAGCACATCCATTCAATCAGGGTAAAAATAGCATGAAGCAATTGCTCCTTTTACTTGGTGTTTTACTTTTCCAGATGTTCCAAGCTCAATCTGCCAGGTGGATTTTTCTCAGCAATGTGAGTAAGTTTAGACAAGCCTTGTGGCTGTTTCTCCTTTCTCCCCAAATTTTGGAACCAAACGATATGTGTGTGAAAGGCAGTGGCTTTCCCTTTGAACTAGGAAATACGTTTAGAGCACCTAACATAGGTGCTCTATCGAACAGTTAATAACTGATGTTATTTCAGTATTGTCTCATAGCTAATGGTGTGGTTGGTAGAAAAGAGAGGCACAGAGAAAGCTGAGAGTTAAAGTCAAACTTTCAGAAATGCTATTGTTCTCATATAGTTTCACTTTCATAGAATTTTTATTAAAGAGTATTTAATCTTATTTTATCAAATTGTCTTCTACTTACAATGCAACAGCCGATGATGCTTATATTCCTAAAACTTTCTTTTTTATTATGTTCAGTTAACTAAACTTCTCAAGCTAAGTTTACAAATTAGCACAGTCTCACAGTTGTAGAACTGAAATAAGGTTTCATGAGTCGAAATGAAATTACTGTGTGGACAAGTACAAAATGATACTCAATGTTCTAACCCCGCTGTACTTTGCTGGTTAATTCTCAAACCACTGACAGAGGAGGACTGATAAACATGGTGTAAAACAGTAAACGTTTGCAATTGTCAGGGCACCTGGGGGGCTCAGTTGGTTAAGCAACTGCCTTTGGCCCAGGTCATGATCCTGGTGTTCTGGGATCAAGTCCCGCATCGGGCTCCCAGCTCCATAAGGAGTCCGCTTCTCTCTGGCCTTCTCCTCTCATGTTCTCACTTTCTATCTTTCCCCACCCCCGCCCCCTCAAATAAAGAAAATCTTAAAAAAAAAAAAAAAAATGTTTGCAATTGTCCATTTTTCTAACCTCTCAGTAAACTCCACTTGCCTTATAATCGATATATCAAAAACCAACAACATAAAACCTATAATCCAGTTATTGCAGATATAAATATGGATGTATATTAAAAAATAATTTAGGTAGTTGTAATTTTTTGTGGCATGTTGTTTGGTATTATGTTACATTTCTAAATTAAACTACATTTTCAATGATCTTGCTTCAAATAGACACAAATTCATTAGAAGTGATTTTTGGTTGGAAAAAAAATCGTGTATTTTAAGAAAAGAAATTATTAGAGCTTGACCAAAATACATGTTCAGAGCTAAGTCAAAGAGTAGTAAAACAAAACTCTCATTTATTAGAAATGGGAAATTGGACCTTGCAAAAGAACAAACGTATCAAATAAAAAGGGATACAATTTGGTTTAGCCTTACAAATTGCATGATGTATACAGTAGTTAACCATATTACATCAAATGTATTAAGTGAATAAACATATATTTTTCACCCCTAACACTTGACAAAATGTGTCTGTAAATAAATGTTTTTAAATCAGAGTATTTACAAAGTTGTCCTTTCCTTATCTGTCAGGAATCAAATATAATGTGCTTTTTGCTCCACTGGATAGCATCCAAAGCAACAAAACCATTGAAAGGAATTTAACTTCCTTTGCCGGTGAGGTGTTGGTGACCTCATCAACTTCAGAACAGGAAACTGGATAGCTCTTAAATCAGCTGTTTCCAGGAGGGGGAAAAAGATCTATTTTTTGGGTCACTACATGGTAATTTCGTTTTTACCTATCTCTCCTTTGTGCTTTATGAAAATGGTAGCTCTGACAAGAGTTATGGGATTTTGTAGTCAGTAGCTTGTCTATTTCACAAGACAGTATTAAGTCACAGGAAAACATGATGATTAATATTTAAGAGTAAGAATTGGGTTCACCTTTTCCAGTTTTTGTGTTGCAACAAAAAGGTACATACCATGGAAAACAGGTCTTCTTTAGCTATGAAATTTTTTAAAATTTAATTTAATTTAATTTGTTTATTTGGCAGAGAGAGACATAGTGAGAGAGGAAACAGAAGCAGAAGGAATGGGAGAGGGAGAAGCAGGCTTTCCAAGGCGGGAGCCTGATGCGGGGTTCATTCCCAGGACCCTGGGATCATGACCTGAGCCAAAGGCAGATGCTTAATGACTGAGCCACCTAGGCGCCTCTAACTATGAAATTCCTTATGCCAATTTGAACATATTCAGAATTTCTCATCATCTGAGTGAAAAGAAGACTCTGTTCAAAGGAGAATTTGTGATTTTTGCCTATATCCACCATGTAATGTTATGTTGGATGAGTAGTTAGGAAACAGAAGCCCACAATGTGCAAACAGATGAGACAGAGGGTGTGGTCACAACAAAAAGCACCACGCTTTTTCCAAAACATAAAAATGCTCCTCCTACCCCACCTTCCATGGTAGTCACGGTAGTGAAAATTCTCTCCAAAATATTAATTAAATCTCTGACATTGAAAAAAATAGCATTACTTGTTTCCTTATAGAATTTACTTTTAAATTTTAAAAGTTAAAATAAGAATTAATTACTCTCTTGCTGGATTCTTCGTTAATGAAATCAATGACAGATTGCTAATACTTTCACGCTCTGATCCATTTAGCACCCAGCCACTGACCTTGTTGTGAACCAAGCTTGATTTTTACATAGACTTGGTCTTAGCACGTAGGGAGAGCCACTCAACAAAAGTGATAATGCCAGATCTCACTTATCCACAAACTGCAAGTAAGTGAGGATCTGATTCCCACAGCTTGAAAATGCAAACATGTTTCAAAACCTTCAGCTGTCCTCAAAATGTCAGTTGCTCTGAACAATGGAAGCAGGCTCCTTCCCACGTATTTGGGCTTGGGAAGCATCCAGACTCATTTGTCTTTGGCAGTCACCATGAAGCAGGATTCCTGCTCTCCACCTGACTCTTGATAGAGAGATTGCCCAGAACTTCTTCTTTGCACAAGTGAATTTTTATTTTCAAGAGGAAGTGTTTTTTAGATTTATTTATTTGACAGAGAGATGAGAGAGCACACCTTGGGGGTGTGGGGGCAGGTAGCAGAGGCAAAGAATCTTAAGAATCTCAAGCAGACTCTCTATTGAGTGCAGAGCCCCACACCAGGCTTGATCCCAGGACCCTGAGATCATGACCTGAGTGGAAATCAAGATGTTTAACCCACTGAGCCACCCAGGCGCCCCAAGAGAAAGTGCTTTATGCAACAAGCAACAGCAGCTTAGAGATAACAAAAGGCATTGTCAAGATTTAGGAGAGATTGGGAAGAGCCAGAAGACAATACCTGCAATTGAAGTTGCTGTTGCAAAAGCGGTGAACAGCAGCTTCTGAATAATTCTGGATCCCTGCCCCCTGCCTCCTGCCCCCTGCCCCCCCCCAAATCCTATTAATTTGACTCTCAGATGTTCAGATGCTCTGAACATGTATTTTGGTCAAGCTCTAATAATATTTTTCCTTAAAATACATGATTTTTTTTTCCAACTAAAAGCACTTCTCATGAATTTGTGTCTATCAGAAGCAACATCATTGAACTCCAGATTAATCGGACTCTCAGATACACTGAATCCGCTGTGTTCCTCCGACTGGGCAAAGGGAGTGAACACATCCGCGTTCTCTGGGCAGCTTGGAGAAGTTTGCAATTTAGGGAAAGTCAGTCCTGTTTATTTTTGTGGGTAGGCGTCATTTAGTGTGTATGTGGGATAGGAATAACAACCCTGTTCGAATATCTCTTCGAAAACTCGTATACAAGTGTGAAATAGAATCACATTACTATGATGTAGCTCTTGGCGAATGTGCTGTAAACTATCGTAAATAAGTGATCCCGAGCAGGTCCGCAAATAAATCTGCTTCCGCAGGAAACTGCTCCGCACCATTTATTAAAATGCAATTCCCTATTATATTAAATTTCATGTTGGGAAGCTTTTCTTTCAAGTCTGGAACTTTGTTAACTTAGGCTGCCCTTTGCTTCTGAGAAGGCCATTGTTATTTATTTGCATGTCTTGCCTGTGAAACACAAAACAGATAAAAAAATTAATTCTGCATACTGTATATGATGCAATAATTATAACTTAGAAATCCAAGATCAAGGAAACTAAAAAGGTGTAAATGTTTGCAAATGGCAATCTTTTTCTCCTATAAATTGTTTATGTTGATTAGATTTATTCTACCATGTTTGCCTGACAATTTTAATAATTAAACGGAAAGTAAATAAATACATTTTTGTATAGCTGTGTATGTTTACATTTCACATTTAAATGGTGAAAAAACAAGCTATTTTGTATTAACTGTATTATGATCTTCTGGTTTATATACATTTTCATTAAATCGTAATTGCAATGTCAGAGGTATGGAAGGTTTTAAAAAAATAAAATTGAGTGCAGAATTAAATTCTTTAAATGATTTCTGTCAAGGAGCTCAATTGTAACACTGCAGAATTATTTCTATTTTTCTTTTTATTTATTTTTGTCTTTCTTAGATTGAATTGTAATATTCTTACTATTTCTTAGAGATATTGAAGATGTTCATATTCATTGATAAATAGTTGTAGTCCTAACATTTCATGAATATGAATTCAGATATTTCTATCTTCAGGATTTGACTGTTTTTCCTTTTTCTACAATGAAGTAATTTCTTCAATGGTAAAACATGTGTGAAGTTAATCCTCGGTAGGATTTCTAATGTTTCTCTAAGTCAATATTTCTCAATGGGCTGTAATGCTTGGTCAATTCTTAGCTGTAAAAACACAAGTTTTTTTTTTTTTTCCATTTTTAATGAATTTTTTCCAAGCAAAATTCAACCCTCCAATGCTAGTAAAAATTAAGAATTATTATTGGGTGATTACTGAGTATTTATTGGGTACTTTGCTAAGTACCTGACAGGAGGTATCTTAGTGAATCCTTACATAAAATCTACTGGTCATTTGTTGCTTTAATTTTAGTGTTAAGGAAACTAAGGAAGGCATTGAGAGTTTAAATAATTGGCCCAAGATTATACAGCTAACGCATAGAAAAACACATTTTAACCTGTTTGTTTAATTAGGCAGTGTAAAGTTAAATTGATAGTTCTGTATAGAAGACATTAGAGATGTGCCTGACTAGTTATATTAGAGATTATTCTAACCACCTTCAGTAATCACAGAAACACTTTTGCAGTAAATAATTTAATGTTTGTAGAACATCTGAAGGTAGGAAAACAGATATTCCTTAGCAAGGAAGAAAACTTTGTAAATTCATCTTGCCAAAATAAATATTTTCAGGGGGATGAAGTATTTTTCTTCCAGTTATCAGTTTCTAGAGATTGATTATTTTTTATGATTTTTTAAATTTCCCAAAATGCATCTGAAATAAATATATTTAGCGATTCATGGCAGAGACATGAGGACAGTCGTCAGGTCTTTGGGGTAAGTCATGTACACAGTCAGTCCCCACCAACTACTCAAGCAAGCAAACCCACAAACAGCTAAAGTTAGATTCTGATTCATGAATTTTCTTGTCTTGTAGGTATTACATAGTACTAAGAATAAATGGGTAAAAGTTACCAAATTCTTCTGAGTGTCTCATTTTATCTACTCTCCTAGCCCCAGTTTAGCTTCCTTCCATTTGTCATCCACACTGTTTTCAGCCAAAATTTCTACTAAATTCTTGTGCTTTTGTTTTAAACCCTTTATTTGTTCCTAACTGATCTGAATAAAAAGTTTAGAATTACAAGAAGTCCTTCATATTCTGGTGCCAGCACACCATTTTAACCAAATTTCTCACTGTATTTGTACAAACTGCCTCGTCCAACTCTAGTTTGTAGTTTTGAATGTCCTGGTGTCTGCATCTTCCCCTTTTCCGGGATAAACTTATTTCCCATTGTGATTCCTTTAAGATCTATAAAGAATCATCCCCTTTGGGGAAGTTCTTTGTCTGAGTTAAGTGTTCTCTTCTGAGCATTTCCTCTGAAATTTCTTAACATTTTAGGCATATTTGTAATACATATGTATTACACAATATTATGCTTATTGTTTTATATCTCTGTCTCTTCTAGAATATTCTGACACTTTTGAGGGCTAGGACTCAGTTCTGGTATTAATTGAATTATGAGAAATGTGCTCAACTACATAATTTCTCAAATGCTTAATATATAGCACAAATGTCTAGTGGGCACAAGAACAGACCACTGAACTTAATGCATCCTTTAAAACAAGTCTGATCATTTTATTTTTTCCCACCTTATATGATTTTATGTTTTTTCCAGTGTTATCAACTATAGTCACCATATTATGCATTAGGTCCTCAGACGATGACATGTGAAAGAAAGTTTGTACTCTTTTACCAATCTCTTCCTATTTCCCCCCAACTTCAATATGCAGCAATTTCTCAATAAATATTAGATGATTATGTAATAAATATTTTCACGGGAATCAACAAAAAAGTGTAAAAAACCAAATTAATCCTCTGAAGGTAAAATGTAAATCTCTAGATGATCTCTCCTTCATTCCCTTTAACAAATACAAAACAATTCAAACAGTATATCAGTATGGAAGATTACATGATCCCATGCTATGTTACGAACACGTAACAGGAATAATTTTTTCCAGTCTGAGTTTGACTTATAGTCACTTATTCTCTTTTCCTTTTACAGGTAATAAATCAAGTTTAATATATAAAGGCATAGTCCACACATTTACTAGGCATCTCCTTCATGAAACATTGCTTCGGAAGGCAAATGGCCTTCGTGGAAAATGAGGTGTCCCGTATTTTATTATGAAATTGAGGGACACTCTGCTCTTTTAGTAAATGTTATATTGGGGGGGTTCCCTCAAAAATTTTAGTGGTTAATGTCTAATCTATTAATTCCCTCAGCATGACAGCAGCAAACAAGCTTTTAAGGGCTTCCTGAGTGTAAAATCTGGACCCAAATCTCTAGCTATATAATTTCATCAGCAGGAAGTGCCTTTTTGCAGACCTTACTGCTAGTCTGATAAAACCACTGATTCTGCTGCTGTTGATAAACTCCCTACATTAAAGTCTTCAACCTTCAACAATTTTCAATTCCAAGCAAAACCTAACAATTTTATTTTCTGTGTGCTTCTCATTTACCCAGAGTAATATGCTGCCCTTTCCCACAGCCTATCAGGTTGGCTCAGCTCACGATGGTGAGAAAAGTTTCCTAAGGTTCATTTTCCAGAACACTAGCTGCTTAACATTGACTGGATTGAAACTCTTCTTCCCCCAAACTAATAACGAGGCGCCCTTACATTTTCATCCACAGTGGAATGAAAAAACTCAGACCGATGGCTAACTTACAGTCGAACTTTCTCGCCTGTGGATTTTCAGAAAAAGCTACTCTGTAGAGACCTCCTAGGACTTTAAGCACAAAAAGCTAAAAAATAACAGAGAGGCGCCCTAACTAAGGGAAGCATGCTTAACTAAGCCATCCGTGACCATGGGTCAGTTGTGGAAGGTGGATGCCAATATTGAATGAGATTAGAACTGAGAGGGAGAGAAAATTGTAAGCTTAATTTCAGAAATCAGATTCAGCTGCCGGAAGACCTCTGGGGTGAGCATCAAATGCAACACTAAACTGATACACCAGAAATCCCGTGCAATTTTAACGGGGATAGGGGAAGAGACCTGTGTACCTCTCTTACTCACTAATAGACGTTTCTAGAGAGTAGGGCGGTACAAAAACGCTTCTATATAGGCTAGGACACCAATTCATTTAGCTTCTGTGGGCCAGAGGATCCTGTGAATGAAAAATTGGGCATGGATGCACATTTTGGGGGTAGTGGTGGTGGTGATAATGCCCACGAGTCTCGGTGTCAGAGGCTCATAGGAACCCTGCCCTACATTATAAAATGAGAATGAGCTGGGCCCATGCGCAAACAGACAACATTGCTGTTTGCCTCTACGTCCAAACTAAAGACGTATTTTGGAGCAGAGCATGTGTGAGAGGGCTTTGGGAGCCATGCACTAGCTTTTTGTTCCTGGAGTTGCGAGATGGGTGCTTTAAATACCAGAGACATATTGGATCCCAGTATTACTTTAGACCCGGAAGGGCTAATGAGCCTGGTCATTTGCTTAGAAGCCCGTGACTGAAACATATTGGAGTGGACGTCCTGACAGTATTTATGTCAAAGTTCCCTTTCTAGTCAGTTTGGTTTTTCTAGTGAAGACCGGGGTGGGTACCATGAAGTCAGCAATTTGCTTGGTGAAGGTATCAACAATCACTTGTTTCCCTCAGCCTGGTGACTCACACAGACCTCTCCTTGGCCTCTCACACACAGAAGTCATTCCAGCTAGAGTCAAAGCACCTTCCTAGAGTTTTCTCACTACCGCAGGCCGCTGATGTTTCAGTTTTTGTTTCACGATTCCTTTAAACTCTCAGTCTTTTGGGGGTGACGTGAAGGAGATGCATGGATCGAAACGGTATTTTCATAAATTGTACACTGAAAAGGGACGATGTAATGACCAGGGCTGAAGAACCAAATATGTACAGTGACAGTACAGTTAGTAAAAAACATACATGAGCGTTTTAATTTTAGGGATTTATGTTTTATTCCAAAAAGGAGAACCTTTACATGTGAGGCCCTAGAGAAAAAGGCCAAATCTGCGGTCATAGGGTGTAGGTCCAACCACCCTTGTATTTGTATATATTCAGTCTTGTGACTCTGAAAACTTTCTTAGATTTAATGTAATTTTCAGTGGGGCTAATCACAGCTGACCCATGTCCAGTTTTAAGAGTAAAAAGAGAAAATAATGTGCGAACTTTTCTGTCTTCAGAAAAGGTCTTCAAGTAAATGTAAAAGGGCATTCTTTCTGAGAACCTACTGTATACATTTAGCAAGGACGTGAAAAGACAGAAGCGATATAACTCATTATTTCACTATGCCGACACACAAACCACGTCCTTGTTTTCCCATTCTCTTCTAGCCCTTCATCAGTCTATAAAATTCATGACACGACACTGATGTCATGGTCAGTCAGGGCATGGTCACCCTGTGCCCTTCCCATGATGTGTTTCCCATCGCCTCTACTAAAATGAGACTTCACAGAGCCAGCACGAAGCCCACTTTCATAATATATATATATGGCTACTTTCATTTTAAAAAGCGTAAGAATAAAAAGCTGGATGACTTCCTTTTATGTAAGAAGAAATGAAAATAAAGATGGCGGGAAGGATTCAAGTTTGACGTAGGAAGATGATCTGAGGGAGAGATTAGACCGGTGCTCAGAGAAGCAGCTAAATTCCTTAAAGAAAAGATGATTTAGAAACAATTTTCCAAGGTAGTTTAAATGACCATGTGGCAAAGATGGCACATCTTTGTCATCGGGAAGATGACTTCCCGAGGCCTTTTCTGGGCAGATACGTTTAACTGTGAATATTCATAGCAGATCATTTCATTAAAACATAGGGGAAGACACGTCTACTTGTCTACCCAAGGACTGTTGTGTCAGTGAAACAAGTATGAAACAATAATGTTTCAGAAATACTTAAAATGAAAGGGTGAGCTCTCACATTCTGTATGGCTCAGAATGCACATGGAAATGATGTTTTTTTTCTTGGTTAAGGCTGGGGTAAAAACAACTAATTCAGAGCAATTATTTCAAACTATGAGAAATAGAGGTACCGGAAGCCCGATGAGCACCATCCAAGGGTTTTACAATTCATCAAATAAAAATCATAATTTGACTTTTAGACAGTTAGTTGCCCTTGCATTTTTTTCAAGTTCAGTTATTGTTGAGCTTACTCGAGTTATCTCTTTTTGCCAAGTACAGACAGCAAAATTTAAAGCCACAGCATACAGAAAAATAGATTTGAAGCTTAGCCTGGACCACTTTGGATATTTCCAGAAAAATAAATACAGACTTTATTTTAGTTGGTGGGGCAGGGGAGGCATGCATAAAAGATAAATAAATGCATTTTCATGACAACTATAATAGGCTGGCAGAGAAATAGTCTTTGGGATTTCAGAAGTTAGAAAGAGATGTAACTATGCCCCTTTCCTTTTACCTACCATCTTTTCTTTAAAAAGGAAGGGAAAAAATGAAAGAAGAATAAATTTCCCTGGAGTCTAAAGTGATGAGCATTTGGAAAAATTAATGTAACTGTGGTGTTTTCCTTAGGAATCACTTTGAGGCTAGGGTGGCAGTTTTGATAAAGTTGACTGAAATTAAAGATGTCTTGGTCCAGTTAGGCTTTTCTTAATACGTGACACAATTGTCTATAGTACCCTGATTTCCTCTTAAGGTTTTGAGAAAGAACAGAAGAAGAGACAAACAGACTCAGATAAAATTTCACTTAACACAATCATGGTGCCAGTGGTATGGAGAGGATGGTCAGGTTCAAAATAATGTTTATGTAACATGGCTGCATGGCTTCATGATCTCTTAAATTCTTTCCTGAGAGCTTCAGTCACTCAACGTTCACTCATCCAAAACCCTTCATATTCTCAAATATCTCAGTCCATTTCACTGTAAAAGCCAAGCATTGAGTAGAAGAGAAAATAAATGTAGATATTTCGAAGTTTTTATTTTCTCTTCGACTCTTAAAAAGTAAAGTGGAGAGGTATTTAACACAAGGGTTCTGACATACCAAAATACATAGCTTTCAATCTCAGACTATCACCTCAGACTGTAGAGTTTCAAGCCTTGGAAATCTTTCTTCTCTTCTCTTCTCTTCTCTTCTCTTCTCTTCTCTTCTCTTCTCTTCTCTTCTCTTCTCTTCTCTTCTCTTCTCTTCTCTTCTCTTCTTTTCTTTCTTTCTTTCTTTCTTTCTTTCTTTCTTTCTTTCTTTCTTTCTTGGCATTAGGAAAGACTTTGACTTCACCTGTATTTAGTCATTGAAGAAATTAAGACTCACAGCCCTCAGGTTATTTATTTTATCCACAATCAGGTAGAACAATAATCTAGTCGTTGTTATTTCAAGTTCAATGCTTTCTGTGCTACACGATGCTACCATTCTGTCTCACTAGAGGTTCAGGTCTGACCCAGAGTCAGAAATAAGAATGTTTCTTGTTGCTGAGATGTTCAACAAGCAATATAAAATGAGTTATATTCTTCTGAGGTGTTGAATGCATTCTGAAAATCATTCAATTGATAACAATTAGCAGTTTTAGATGAGTGGATGAGTATCATGAAGTGAGGATTGAAGCTAATTAATGAGGAATTCTGGGTAGTCGTGTTCTTCCTTTCCCGTTGGATGGTTAGACATTAAACCTTGGAGTTGTCAAATGAGTAACACCTTTGCATCAGGATTAAATTCACACACAAAGAAAATTAATTACAGGAAAGCTGTCTCAAACCCACTTTGTCAACTCTCTCGACAGGAAATTCTCACTTAGGCAGGAAAAGTCAAGTACCGCTGTCTTAAAATATCCTTGTTTTTATAAGACTTTTTTTTTTTTTTTTGCTTCTGAAGGATAGACGACGGTGTAGAAGTTCTTTTTTTTTTTTTTAATACAGAGACAAACACATCTGTCTGAAAGATTTAGTGAAACAACAAACCAGGTCTGGAGCTAATTCCTATCATCAAGTAGTGTTCCTCTCTAATGCAAATTGTAAGAACTTGAAATCTTCTGCTTAGCACTGAATTTATACTCAGATGATTGCTGGGCTCTAGAAAGAGTCATGTGTTTCTTATTTTAGAAAATGGCTAGCAAGGCAGCACCCATGTCCCAACTCAGAATAGAGAAACGTAATAATTAGCTAAAGTCACCCTGGCTAATCTAATTTCCATTTAGAAGCTTCTATTATAACATAATTCCACTTAACTTGTCCTTTCAAACAAATACATTGAAAGTTTTATTCTTAAGTTCTAATTACTTTAAAAAGGATCCCTACTTTGTGTAAATATAGATTGTAAGTATTGAATTAAGATATGCTCATTTGAGAGTTTTGATAACCTTGGAAAGGGTATCCATGACAATAATTCCCAAGACTCTTGCTTCAGATCTTCATAATTTTCTGTGAATAGTACCCTCAGGAAACTCTGTAATGACCCCATAATGTCTTCTGTATTACACAGTTCACCCAATTTTCCAAGGTGGGCATTCTGTTATTCCTCATTTACTCCTGCGAGTTGAAGGCATTGATCATGGTTCCTTCAGGTTTCTGAGCAAAAAAAAAAACAAAACAAAACAAAAAGCTTTTAAAACCCTACTATCCACTCAGAATTTCATCTGAGATGTAGTTATCTTATTGGAAAATCACCGTGCATACTTCAGGCTTAGTAAAATAACATTGGAAATGCATGGACTTGACTGAGCATAAGTTACATGTCTATTAATATTTGAAGGCTATTTCAGATAGCAAATTTTGGTTTTAACCTGAGATTAATGGTGTTAAGTCAGTGGATCACACCAAGTCTTCTACCATTCGTACCTCAAAAAACTCATTAGATTTTGGAAGCAGCTCTTGCTTAAATCCACAGTACTATCTAATAACTATGTTGATAAAGGAAAGATGGTAAGATTATAATAAATTAAGGAATCTAGATACATATTAAAAATTTTTACAGGTTAAATTTTAAGGTCCTATGCAACTTCATGTTAACACACATAATAGAATATGTTGTATAATGCATAAAATAATTGAGTTACTTGTTTTGCAAATGAAATAACATATATAAAGTTGAAAATTAAAAACTAGTTAAGGAAGTTATTTTTCACATGTTAATCTTTTGCTGATAAAGTATTATATACTGATAAAGTATTATCCATTTGGAAAAAAGAATTAACACATTTTCTTTTACCATTCAGCATATCTCTTGGATATGACTTTATGTAAGCATGATGAATGGGGAAAAAAAATAGCACTGAGGAGGAACAGGCAGAGTAAGGAAGGAATGGACAGAGAGGTTAGAAAGGTAAGATTTCCATTTTCCAGAATACAATCCCCTGATGTGTTGAGAAATACCTTCTAACATAACACATATAAAAATGAAAGATAAAATCGATGAAACATCTTTTTTCATAGCATGAATGAGGAAGAAGGAAGGAAGAGAGATAATCATAGATAAAAGGAGAAAGTACTGTTCTCTGAAGTTAAAGTAGTGTTGAGTTGGGCTTCGCTTGAAAGATGAGCCAATTCCTGGTGGGCTTTGGGAGGAGTTTTAAGGGAAAACAGGAGAGAAAGCTTGAGTCCCAGAAAAAATGAAAATTGAAATCAGAGGCCCCTCCATTAAGAAAAGACCTATAATGTGTGACAAGATCATAGAGTAAACAATAAAATGCACCCATTAAGGAAAAGTTATGTGGATTAACCACTGCCCAGACAAGAGAAGAAAAAAAATCCTCCCCTGAAATCTGCCAATTATAAGTCCATACTCATAGCTGTGGGTGAAATTCACACTATTTGCATGGCGCACAAAATAGCAAGCTGAAAATTCAATTTAGTCATGCTGGGTTGGAAGCATCCCAAAGGGCCTGGAAGAAGTAAACACAAGCCTCTCCAGTGAAATATGTTTTAGACTAGGCCTCAAATTACTTCTGATAAAATTCCAAGATAATTAGCTCCTATTGAAAAAATTATTAAGTACCCATGAAAATAAGATTTTTTGTCAGTAGGAACAACAATTCTTAACTATCAGATCTATAAATATTTTAGACATTCAAACGATAACATTTAGAATAAAAGATATTTTTAGCCTAATAAAGAAATAAAAAAGATTTGAAAATAAAACATCATAAACAAGAGACCTAAACCTTTTCCAAACAGATCTGAAAAGATATCAAATCGAACATATGGATATTAAAAATATATTAAATGAAATTTTTAAAATTGATGAATAGATTTCTGTTTCCTAAAATATGGCAGACTTAAGTTATTTGGACCAACCTTGCCACTGAAAATAATTTCAAATGGTAATTAAAATATTTTTTAAACCTTAAAATCTATGTAGCAAGAAATTATGGGATCAAAATCTAGGCAAAACCAGAGATGTAAGCAGAGAACTCAAGTTGTGTCACCTCTTAAATCATTTGATAATTTCAGAAAAGATGGACTTCATTTCAGATGGACCTTATGGGTATGGAATGAATAAGTTAAAGCCCAGAACTAATATGAAATTCTTGTCATACTATTGGAAATCTCCATATAGCCACAGATTTAGAGAAAGGCTGAGTCAGAAATAAATCTTCTAATCTCAGGGTCACAAAGAAAAGTCATTTTTTCATTGAACATAACAGAAGGAAAAAAATAATGCTTTTTAGTCCTCATGTGCATTTTCAATATAAATTCGCATCACCTGAGTGGTCCAAAAAATTCAACTATAAATTTAGTTTAAATTGTTCCCTAATTGGTTGGGGTGCCTGGGTGGCTCAGTTAGTTAAGTGACTGACTCTTGATTTCAGCTCAGGTCATGATCTCAGCGTCATGAGATTTAGCCCTGCACTGGGCTCTGTGCTGAGCTTAGAGCCTGTTGAAGATTCTCTCTCTCCCTCTGCTCACTCCCACCCTTGCTCACGCTCTCCCTAAATACATATATATATTATATATATATTTATATATATAAATATATATAACATATATATTATATTTATATAAATTATATATATATAATTTATATATATATAATAAATAAACAAACAAATAAATAAAATTGTTCCCTGACTGGTAAATTTCCTAGGCGACTGACTAAAGGAAATGTAAGCCATCTATGGAAGAAAGTATTTACTGTCACCACAGGCTTCATAGAGACCTCACAAATAATTTTTCAAGAAAAATGACAGACACAATCAATAAATAAGTATACAAGGACATTTGAAACCATGGCAATGACTCATTAGGTTAAGAAAGTTAAGACAAAGACAGAAAGCCTAAATAGACCTGTTAAGATGCCAAATGTTGGAATTATCAAATAAAGATTGCAAAACAACTATCCTTACTATGTCTACAAAAACTCTTAGACAACACTGAAAATATCTATGTAATAAGCAACTATAAGGTGACAACATATTTGAAAAACAACCAAATTGATTTTCTATAAATAAAAATTTAATAATTGAAATTAAAAACTCAACGGATGGAATTAGTGCCCTATTAAACATAGGCAAAGAAATGTTAAGAAGATGTTATTTGAATGTAGCACGGAGGACAAAAAGAAAAATAAAAAGAAGTGAGAGATTATGAGACATGAATGGTAAGGAGAAAAGTTCTACAATGTATTTAATTAGAGCCCTAGAAGGAGAGCAGAGAGAAATTAAGGAAGATGATTTTTTTTCTTAGATAATGGTAAGAATCTTCCATAAATGATGAGAGGGATGAGTTACACTTTAAGGAAATCAAGCAACCTGAAACATGAATGCATGCATATATACCTGCACATATAAAAAGTTATATAAATAAACTCATACTTGGTAAACACATAAAATAAAATAAATATAAGAAATTCTCACCTAGACATAGGATAGTGAAATTGCATCCAGGAGTGGGGCTAGGAAAGGGATTATATTAAGGACTGGTAATTAGAGGAATGGCTTACTTCTCATAGTAACAATAAAGCCAAAAGATAGTGAAATAGTATCCTCAAAATCTTGAAAGAAAATAACTTTAAGTTTAGATTTCTATACCCAGCTAAACTATCTTTCAAGACTAAGAAAGAAATGAAGTCAAGATGGAAAGTGGAAGCTGCCTGTCCTCTTAAAACCTTGACCTGGGATTGGCACAGTATTATTTCCGTTGCATGCTACTGATCAAAGTAAGTTACAAGGCCAGCCTAGATTCTAAAAGAGGGAAGACAGACTTTACCTCCTGAAGCATGCAACAGTATTTGAAATAGGTAAAGATAGCATCGGTGGTAGCCCTCTTCAGAGGCTATCTTTCATAATGTAAAGAATTCTTCAGGATCATTATGAAAATGACAAATTACAAGAAAAAAGTGAGCAAAAACATGAATATAGACCTAAGCCAATATCAATGAACAGTAGAGTGGTTCAGTACCATTTATGAGTGAAATATCATAGAGCAGTGGAAAGAATTAACCTAAAGCTATACTCAACAACATGGATAAATTTAAAATACAATGTTGAGCAAAAGAAGCCAGGTATAAAATAATGCAAACTGTTATCTACCATTTAAATGCAGTTCAAAAACAAACTAATAAAACAATGCATTGTTTATTTGTTCATAAATATATATATATAATATAAATTATAAAAAATGTAAGTGACTGATTAAGCCAAATTGCAGAATAGTGCAGCAGAGTGGGAAAGAGAGAGAAATGTGAAGTTCAGTTCCTTAATTGGTGTGTGGGTATATAAATGTTTGTTTCATGTTACTATTATTATTATCATTTAAAATTACATAAACATGACAGCAACATACAGAAGGATGAAACCTGACCACTTTCTAACACCATATATAAAAATAAATTAAAATGTATGAAAGATCTAAGAGTGAGACAGGAAACCGTCAAAATCCTAGAGGAGAACACAGGCAGAAACATCTTTGACCTTGGCCATAACAACTTCTTAGTACACACATCAACAGAGGCAAGGGAAACAAAAGCAAACATGAACTATTGGGACTTCATCTAGATAAAAAGCTTCTGCACAGTGAAGGAAACAATCAACAAAACTTAAAAGGCAGCCTATGGAATGGGAGAAGATACTTGCAAATGACATATATGATAAAGGGCTAGTATCCAAAATCTACAAAGGACTTATCAAGCTCAACACCCCAAAAATAAATAATACACTTAAGAAATGGGCAGAAGACATGAATAGATATTTTTCCAAAGAAGACATATAGATGGCTAACAGGCACATGAAAAGGTGCTCAACATCACTCATCATGAGGAAAATACAAATCAAAACCATGATGAGATACCACTTCACACCTGTCAGAATGGCTAAAATTAACAACACAGGAAACAACAGATGGTGAGGATGTGGAAAAGGGGAACCCTCTTAACACTGCTGGTGGGAATGCAAACTGGTGCAGCCACTCTGGAGAACAGTTTGGAGGTTCCTCAAAAAGTTAGAAATAGAACTATCCTACAACTCAGCAACTACACTACTAGCTATTTACCCAAACAATACAAAAATACAGATTTGGAACATGCATCCCAATGTTTATGGCAGCATTATCAACAATAGCCAAACTATGGAAAGAGCCCAAATGTCCATTGACTGATGAATGGATAATGAAGAGATTATATATATATTATATATATGTGTGTTTGTGTGTGTGTATGTGTGTGTGTGTGTGTGTATATATATGTATATATGTATATATATGTGTATGTATATATACACATATATATACACATATCCCCCCTGTATATATACATACACATACACACATATATAATTGATTATTACTCCACCATCAAATGGAACAATATCATGCCACTTACAACAACTTGGATGGAGCTAAGGTGTGTCATGCTCAGTGAAATATAAGTCAGTCAAAGAAAGACAAATATCATATATGGAATTTAAGAAACAAAACAGATGAACACAGGAAGGGAAAATAACAGAAAGGAAGCAAACAATAGGAGACTCTTAATGATAGGAAACAGACTGAAGGTTGTTGGAGGGAGGCAGGCTGGGAATGGGCTAAATGGGTGATGGAGATTAAGGAGGGCACTTGTGATGAACACTGGGTGTTATATGTAAGTAATGAATCACTCAGTTCTACTCCTGAAAACAGTATTACACTATATGTTAAATAAGTAGAATTTAAATAAAAATGAAAAAATGGAAAAAAATAAATAAAATTCCATGTATGTTTTATGCATCCTGTTGTACATAGCATATATTTCAGTAAAGGGGAAAGATAAAATTAAGGTATAAAAATGGGGACATGGGGAAAAGAGACACTCAATAGTTCTGGGGAAAGTGGAAGATGGTGTCATCCCATTTCAGAACAATTCATTAATATTTAGTGTCATTAACCCTGCAAATTGACTTTGATGCCAAAATTTAGCAGAAACTCTCTCACTCTAGTGTAAAGGAGACATAAGTAATGGTGCTGCTTATTGTAGCCTTGTTTATAATACTAAATTCCAATTAGAAGGGAAATGGATTTTAAAAATTGACATCATCATACAATTGTGTTAAAATTATGAAACTAGAGTTCATACCTCAACGTAGATAAACTTGGGGAAACAAAATTTAGGCAGTAAAAAATCCAGAATGATTTGGAGAGGATGATATCAATTAAGCAGTTTTTAAAATATATAAAACAGTTCTATATAGTGCAGATAGATAAGAATGAATTAAACGTATAAAAGAATATACAACTTTATAATAATGGCTAGCTCTTTGAGAACCCCTGTCTCAGAGATCCCAAATTAGAGTTTCCAGTTTACAGGGAATTTTTATTTCAATGTCAGTGATCTTTAAAATAGAATAGTTGTGCAGTCAGGGCTAACACAGGTAACCTCGGAGTTGGGGGGAAGTGTTTATAGGATGTGGGGGACAGTCAAGAAAGGGAAGCAAAGATGGATATTGTTCAGGACTGTCTCTGCCTTCCTGTATGCAGCAAGACAGAAAGTAAGAAGGTGAGAAGAGGAAACCGGTTTGACAACTTTGTCTATAGTCTTTGACAAGGTTACTAAAATACTCTAAGGCTTAGTATATTTTTGTATGATGTTTTATTCTTCCCAAAGCACTTTAACACGTATTATTTACTACATGCAGAAATGGCCAGGCAGGAAGCGTTCTCCTAGTGTTACCATTAGGAACTTGAGGACCTCCAAAGTTCAATGACTCATCCAAAGAAATACAATTAGCAAGGGATTCAGTACAGGGTAGAATTCCTTTCCCTCTTAGAGCTGCAGTTTTTCACGTGGCGATCCTCTCTCCCCAATTCCGTTAACCTACCTTTCAATTCAAAAAGAATATCACATACATTTTTATCTCACACAGTTTACTTCCACGGTCAAGAAAAGTTTGAATGGAAAGAAAATAGGGTCATGCATTCTACTGATATCAGAATGGAGCAAAGGAAGTTCATAAATCAAGTTGGCAGTAAATCTTCAGCAGTATATAGGCTTGGGAGTGAGTAAAATACTGCCTTCCTTTACTGGGATGATGATACCTTTAAAGAATGCTACAGAGTAGTGTGGACTGTGGTAAGGCACACCTGTAAAATGCCAGGTAAAAAAGTAGGAGCTGTTTGATCTCTGTTATTCCAGGGAAAAGCCCACCCTACACACCCTTGCTTGAAGCCTAGGAGTCCTAAGAAAATAAGCCTCTTAAAATGCAATCCCTGTCCGTATCTCTTCCAGAGATCAAGCATTTGCCCTCATGTTGGTTGTTGTTGAAGTTTTATATCATAATTATACTCATTGTGACTTCATAAATACTATATGGGTACATAAGGTCATGGGGAGACAAGTTCTTTGACAGTCATACTGAACTTAGAGCTAGTCTGGGAAGTACACAGATTATATGGTTTTTTAACTGTGAGATAGATTTCCTTACTCAGTTACACAGTTGACAATACCAAAGAGACTGTTTTTATAGGAAGTTTTGTAGCACAGATTCCAGTAAAGAAGTAATCAGAGATGAAGAAGATGACCACCCTAATCTCGGCAATTTTAGAAAAATTCTATAGATGGCCTTTATTATCAAACATATGTAGAGCTTGCATTTTTCAGAGAATTATAGCTGCTTTATATAACTCAAGGAAACTTCTCTTAGGGATTTTAGAGATTCCTTTCTACTTCTTACCTCTGGAGTCTAGTTGTACTCACTTTTATCATGACCTCCTGTCAAGAATTCTTCCAGGGATGAAGGAAAGGGGTGAGCAAATGGATGGTCAAGGCGAGAAAACAGTGCATGGAAGTTTGGGGATTCTCATCTGGTCTAAGAGTAGCAACATAACTTTTCATCTCAAAGTTAAATTCTAAAATTCAATACACTGGACTCAGATCTCAGCTCAACTCTCTATATCATATGGGGCATTTCACATCTTGGTCTACTTAGGACTCTACTAATTCATCTGTAAAATTGGAATAGAAAGACCTTAAGGAGATGTTGAAAATACTGAAGAGCACAACACAGGTAGCAATAGCAAAGTGCCTGATACACAGGAAGCATCAAATAATTATTGACTATCCATTCTTTTTTTTTTTTTTTTAAGATTTTATTTATTTTTGGCAGAGAGAGAGAAAAAGACAGCACAGGCAGGGGGAGCAGTAGAGGGAGAAGCAGGCTCTCCAATGCGAGACTCCATTCCAGGACGGTGGGATCATGATCGGAGCCCAAAGGCAGATGCTTAACCGACTGAGCCTCCCAGGCACCCCATCCATTCCTTTTCAACGTAAATTGTGTTATTGTGAGCGTATTTTTATGGAGGCATCCTCTCTTCATTACCAAATGACTCTTCTCTCTCCTTCTCCATTCCTAGGACACAGATTCAACATTAACCTATAAGGAGACACTACCTGGTTATAGGACCAAATTGCATTGAGGGCGAGAGTAACTTCAGTCTTAACCAAGACTGTAAAACATCAGTTAAGGTTGAAAACAGTATTTAGGAAGCACATAATCATGGCTCTAATTCTTTCTGTCATCTGAGGGAATGTTTTATGATCAGGTGGAGAAAGGGGTGTGAACCAGTGGCAGTCCTATAACTTTGAAGCTCAATACTTTGGAGACTCAGACTTATTCCCACAATGCCCGACCACACCCTTCAGTACCACACCTTCAGTTCTCAAATGGAAAATTTCCATTATGAAATGTGTGCATTGCTTAAACTTCAGGGCATTCTTCACAGAAAACACATGTTTAATTGCATCTTTCCCACCACCATTTTTGAGAAGGCCACCTAGAAGTTTTTCCCCTAATCTTTGGTTTCTCCTCATCTTCTATTCATCCCCACGCACCCCTAAACAGTTCATTGTGGTTAAGGAAGCTTGATAGGAGCATTTAAAGAACCAAGAGTGTCGCAGTTTGAAGAAAAGAAACCATGAATATATAAGCAGGGAGTTACCACTGTAACTCCAGTTACTCTGGCCATAATCAGAAGGATTCTCTGAGAGACCCCCTGAAAAGGAATTCTGAGGGAGTCCCTCTGCTTCTGCTTTGGATATGTTCATTTGTTTTTCAAATTGGGCTTTAACTCTTCTTTCAGTAATGGCTGCCAATTTGCTCAATCGGCTGACTAGGTGGAAGGTTAGAGATGGTCACAAATTCTTTCTCCCCTGGAATCTGAGATACCTGTTGGGGTTCTCTTGCAATCAGTAGAGAGTAGGTAGAAGTGATGCTGTGTGACTTCAGAGGAGAACTTGTATGATGGCTTCTGCCTTGGCCCGTTGGGATATTCCCCCTCAGGAACTGGCTGCCATGCCTTGAGAAGCCCAAGCCATGTGGAGTCTCCCTTGGTCATTCGGTTCCATTGGGTCTTCAGATTCCTGCAGCCTCAACAGACTTCTGGCAACAACTGCCTGAGAAGAGACCCCAGGCAATTACCACTCACTGTGCTATGAGAAAATAAAATGTTTTCTTTTAAAACCCATCTAAAAAAACAGCTTTACTGTGGTATAATTTCTACGCCATCTTCATCCATTTAAAGTATACTATTCAACACATTTTAGTAAATTGAGAGTTGTGCAACTATCACCACCATCCTATTTTAGAACATTTCCATCACCTCATAAAGATCCCTCATGCAATTTTGGGTAAAAGCCTGCTTTCACCCTCAGCCAAAGGTAATCAATAATCTATTTACTGTCTTTATAGATCTACATTTTCTATACATACCATATTAATGAAATCATACAATATATAGTCTTTTGCCTATGGCTTATTTTACTTAAAAGAATACTTTTAGGTCCATCCATGCTATAGCAGGGAATACTGGACCAGCACTCATCCAATCCAGAGGAGCCCAAACTGAGGTGGCCCAAAGAATGAATTCTTCCTCAAGCTGATAACAGAAATCCTGTCTAAGTTTCCAGACTGCTGACCTGCACTACAGATTTTCACTTGTGAAATCCCAGCCAATCTCTTAAAATAAATCTGAATCTGTGTGTGTGTGTGCATACACGTGTGTGTGAGTGTGTGTGCGTGCACACGTGTGTGTATGTGTGTGTGCATGTGTGTGTGTGTGCACGTGCGCGCGCGTGCGTGTGTGTGTGTGTGTGTGTGAGTGAGTGTGTGTGAGTGAGTGTGTGTGCACGTGTGTGTGTCCTTTTGGTTCTGTTTCTCTAGAAATCTCCAATATACTATTAAGTATGATGTTAGCTATAGGTTTTTCATACATTCCTTTTAGGAGATTGAATAAGTTTCTTTATATCCCTAGATTTTTAGATATGAGTGTTGTCATTTTTTTCCCAAGGAACCGGTGTTGGTATCTGTCAAATAATTTTTCTTCATCTGTTGAGATGATTATGTGATTTCTGTCCTTTATTCTATTAATGTTATAATGTATACTAATTTAATTTTTACGTGTTAAATCAGCCTTGCGTCCCAGGATAAATCCCACCTGCTTATAGATTATAGTGCTTTATATATATTGCTTTATATATGTTCCATCAGCTAATATTTTGTTGATGATTTTTTTATATCTATATGCACAAAGGATTATTGTTCTATAATCTTCATTTTTTGTGTGTCTCTATCTGGCTTTAGGATCAGAGTGACACCATTTAGAATGAGTTGGGAACTGATCTAACAAATTCCACTTTTCTGAAAGGGTGTCCGAGATACCAATATTGTTCTTTAAATTGGTAGAATTCACCAATGAAGTCATCCAGGCCGAGCTTTTCTTGTGGGTGGGTTTTCCATTCTAATTTAATTTTTTTCACACCCTATTGGTTTATTCAGATTATCAATTTCCTCTTGAGCCACTTTTATTAATTTTTATCTTTCTAGGAATTTATTCATTTCACCTTAATACATTTGTTGATACACAGTTGTTTATAGTATTATATTATAAACCTTTTAATTTCTGTAATGTTAGTCCAGATTTCTTCCCTTTCATTCCTGATTTTGTTCATTTCAGTCTTCTTCTTTGTGCCCGGTCTGTCAGGCACAAGGTCTGCTGAACCTTTGTCAATTTTACTCATCTTTAAAAAAATTAACTTTGGGTTTCTTTGATTATCTCAATTGTTCTTTCAACTTATTTCTTCTCACTTCAGTCTTCATTATTTCCTTCTCTCTACTTGATTCATATGAATGTCTAGGATCCTCTCCAGTCTCTCCTTAGTGTGCATGCTCACTTACGCATGTGTGCAGGCTTCCAGACCACCAGAAATATGTAGGAGCTTATCAAGGCCCTTTGTTGTTGTTTTATCTTCCAGCTTTCACTGTTAAATTCCTAGGTATCCTGTCAGTCTGACAGTTTCCCCGGCCAGGTCTCAACCTCACACTTGCTGAGACACTAACATTCCTCATTCGTCTGCCACCAAGATCATTACTCTCTCTGACAACGCCCAGGGGCTCTGGATCTGCTCCGAATCCAGTTGGCCTCCTTCAGCAGCAAGGAGGTTTCCAGGACTTGTCTTACCCCAGGAGATATAACATGGTGACCCAACCGAGGGAAAGGACAAAATCGGTTTAGAGATATTCACTAGTCTTACCTGAGATTTAGTAGTTTTCTTGAATAAATACTTCTCAATTCGTTGTGTATCTTTGGTTAATTTCCTAACGACTGGTAGAGTGGTTTTTGATAATTTTGTCCAATTTAGCATTGCTTTTTGTGGAGAGGACTGTATGAGCCCTCATTCTGTAAGTGAAGGTTATTGTTTTAAGCCACCAAGTTTGAGAATCATTTTTTTAAATTCTCATTTTTATTATCTTTTGGTTATTTTTTAAAAATTTGAGTATAGTTGACACACAATGTTACATTAGTTTCAGGTGTACAACATAGTGATTTCACAAGTATACACTATGCTGTGCTCACCCCAAGGGTAACTACCATCTATTCCCGTATTTCACTATTACAGTATCATTGGGTTTATTCCTTATGCCATGACTTTTATTCCCATGACTTATTCATTCCATAACCGAAAGCCTGTATCTTCCACTCTCCTTCACTCACTGGGAGTAATTTGTTACACAGAAACAGATAAAATAAAACAGTGGGTTCTTAACAGGTTCTGAGTCTACTAAGGTGAACATTTCAAATTCCTGTTTTGAAGGACAAATCACATAAAGGCAAAGTAATAAAGCTAATGCTATTAACAAGATGACTTGTTTCCCAGATAAGAAAATCATATTACTGGGGTGCCTGGGTGGCTCAGTGGGTTAAAGCCTCTGCCTTTGGCTCAGGTCATGATCTCAGAGTCTTGGGGTGGAGCCCCGCATGGGGTTCTCTGCTCAGCAGGGAGCCTGCTTCCCCCTCTCCCTCTGCCTGCTTCTCTGCCTACTTGTGATCTCTCTCCTCTCTGTCAAATAAATAAATAAAATCTTTAAAAAAAAAAAAGGAGGGGCGCCTGGGTGGCTCAGTCGTTAAGTGTCTGTCTTCGGCCCAGGTCATGATCCCAGGGTCCTGGGATCGAGCCCCGCATCGGGCTCTCTGCTCGGCAGGAAGCCTGCTTCTCCCGCTACCATTCCCTCTGCTTGTGTTCCCTCTCTCGCTGTGTTTCTCTCTGTCAAATAAATAAAATCTTTAAAAAAAAAAAAAAAAAAAGGAAAATCATATTACTGAAGGTAATGCCACTTCTGTATTTGAGTTCTATTACAGCACATCTACATGAGTCTTCCATGTGATTCTACGTAAAGATCCAAGAACTTTCTATGTCCTCTATGGTGGCGTCATTCTCTAGCATTTATATGTTGAAACATATTTTACTAAACATTTTTCTTTATGTAACTTTAATGTTATAGTCAGCTTATTATATAGATCTTTGGAATTGGTATGTGAGTACATTATATTATATATAAATTCTATTTAGTAAAGAAAGAATTGTAAGGCATCTATTATAAAAAGGGGGTATTGAGGTCATAGTGTTGAGAAATGCTAGAGTAAATAATCTCTATTTTAAGACAATATTAAATTCACTAAATTCTGCTAACTAATTTCTCTTAGATGCTCAACGAACCTAACCCTGTAGGATAATAGGAAACTTCAAGGAAGTTGTTTTAGGTTCTGGCTTGTGACTATAACCTCTTTCCTGTTTTAAGTATTGATTAGTTTACATGTTGATTCCCCAGCACAATTTAGAGATAAAAGCAGTGATAGTAATTTTTCCACCAGCTTCAGGAGACTTAATGAAACTGTCATTTGTAACACATCTCATGTCTGAACACAAAGAATCGTGAAGAATGTGTGTGTGTGTGTGTGTGTGTGTGTGTTTCAGATGCCCCCAAAGTTTTGAACTTTGTTATTTGGTTCTTTAATTTTTGTTATTTGGTTTAATTTATTTAGCAACAATAGTAAAAGAATTCATTCTCGTTTAATTCAGCATAGGTTTTTTTGTTTTTTTCCTGTTGTTTGGAAGCATATGTATTATATGCTAAGCACTGCTCTAGAAACTGGGTTCCAATAAACAAGGCATGTGTGTGAGGCAGGCCTGCATCAAGAAGTAGGACCCCACTTGGATCGTTCAACCACAGAGACTTGAAGGACTATTTATATTGATGAGCAGGTTTAAGAGAATATGTTGAGGGCCCTATGACTGGTAACAAGGAAAAGTATTACCTCGCAAGGCTTGGAGGAGCAAGGGGAGGAAACTGTTACCAGCTCCTTGATAATAGCTTTGTGGAGCATGGGTTTCCCTGCAGGAACTGTAGTTACCAGAACCAAGGCCCAAAGTACAGTAACAAGAGAGCAAAACTACACTAGACACAACTTCCCCTCATTCTCTTACTTCCTGTTTGTGCTTCTCATGGGCTAAGCCCAAGTCCAAGGACCCAAGTATTCAGTCTGTGAAGGTGAGCTCTCAGGCTTAGAGCAGGGCCAGAAGAAATGGAAGATGGTTGAGAGGGCACCACATGAAAAAGAAAAGGCATACCATCAATCAGCCTTTGAAGGACTTATACTTCTAATATAAGTACAGTACGTCTAGTACTGTAGAAGTACTTCTAATATAAGTACTTCTAATATAACCTCTTTGGAGACAAAGCAGTTAATGGGCCACAGCAATAGAATATGGTAAGTACAAAATGGAGGATATCCCAGAGTTTTGTGGAAGCACAGGGAGGGAGATCTACTCCAAAGTGGAGGCCCAAAAGGCTTTACTGAAGAAATGATTCTTAGTACATTTGAGTTCTGACTAATATTCAGATAGACCGAGAGAAGTGGGGAGCAGAGTGTTCTAGGCAGTAAGAAGTTTAGGGTTTATCACAGTAATTATATAAATATCCACCCAAAGCATTTATTTAAAAATCTATTAAAAATCAAACCCTGGGGCACCTGGGTGGCTCAGCCATTAAGCCTCTGCCTTTGGCTGAGGTCATGATCCTAGGGTTCTAGGATCAAGCCCTGCATCGGGCTCCCTGCTCAACGGGACCCTGCTTCCCCCTCTCCCACTCCCCCTGCTTGTGTTCCTTCTCTCGCTGTCTCTCTGGCAAATAAATAAAATCTTTAAAAAAAAAAATCAAATCAAACCCTGTGGCAAGCAGTAGGGATCTAAGACATGATTGTTATTTTCAAAGGATTTGTATCTTTTTTTTTTTCTTTTTTAAGAGAGAGAGAGAGAGAGAGAGCAGAGTTGGAAGAGTCAGAGGGAGAGGCAAAGAGGGAATCCCAAGCAGGCTCCAAGCCCAGCACAGACCCAGTTCAGGGCTTGATTCCACAACCCTGAGATCATGACCTGAACTGAAACCAAGAGTCAGATGCTTAACCGCCTGAGCCACCCAAGTGCCCCTGGATTTATATCATTTTTATATTCAGGATTGTTAGAATACTGACTCAAAGAAATATGAAGTAGAATTAAATGATATCTATTTTTATTACAATTTAATACTTGTTTGACTCGCCATGTTTTATACCAGAGTTTCCTAAAGGTATTCTGAAGAACATCACTTCTTATATAAAACTTCTTAAGAAATAGGTTTTGTAATTGGACATATTGGAAAGAAGCTGGGTTAAAAAAAAGTTAAACAGGCACCTTTAGAGCATGATGTCTTGGTCTTTATTATAGCTGTACCCCTAACACCTGATATAACTACATACACTTCAGCATCTTCCAAAATCCTTTGAACACAGAAACCATTGACCAAGAAGCACATGTTGGATCTAGTGTTCTGAGGACATAATTCCAAAAGGTGGCAGCTATCTTTCCCAAATTAAGAAAAAATTTATCCAGTTATAAGATGATTGGAATTAGTAGTCAACCCCCAGTATTTAAAGGATGCCAATATTTTCTGTTTATGGGGCGTAAGAATCATTCATTTTTATTTCTATGCATCTGGATTTTTTTTCAGTTTCAGTTTTCAAGGCATTATGCTGTGACCTCCAAGGACTGAAAGACCTAAAACAGAAGGCAGAGCTGCCTGCAAAGACAGGGAGAGAGTTGGGGGGCTTTGACCTCTTATGTCATTTTCAACATCCTCTGACACCCTAGTAGAAAAGGTGCCAATGAAAGTTAGAGGAGTTTGTTGTTGTTTTTGTCTTCAATTGCTATTTATCTATTTTCAGGTCTGGGGTTAACCAGGAATGACTACCATTGTTTTCTACTTTTCAAAAGAATAAAAACTCACTGCGTGTTGATCTCAACTCTAACATCATGTAAAAAAGTCGAAGAAGGTGAATGCATTGAGCAGAAATATCAGCATTAGAAGATCTGCTTGCTCTTTTTTTTTTAAGATTTATTTATCTATTTATTTGAGAGAGAGATGGGAGGACGGGGTAGAGGGACAGGGAGAGAAGCAGACCTCACACTGCTCCCAACTGAGCATGGAGGTGAGTCGGGGCTGGATCTCACAACCTGGAGATCATGACCTGAGCTGAAATCAAGAGTCAGATGCTTAACCTTTAACCAACTGAGCCACCCTTGCAGCCCTTGTTCTATTTAATAAACTTTCCAAAATGTATCTTCCTCTATTTGACTGTGTAGATTTTCCATTTGATAAAGTACAATATGTAAAGTAGTGTGTAAAGCATTTCTTTGTTTGATACACCAAGCTTTTTCCTGCTCCCGACCTCCTTGGTATGGGGACATGGCGAAGACGTTGAAAAGATAAATGTATGTCTTTCAGGAACGTTCAGCACATACAGCCTGAGGAAGCAAGATGTACTAAATTTTGGATGAAATTTGCTGTCTGCCCCCACAATAACTGGAGTGAAAGTGTTACGGGTTGATGCAAATAGACTTAGTGCGCCAAAGAAATCATGAGGGGAGAGGGATGGATAAAGACGCAGTCACATGTATTACCATGCTGTGCTGTACTATGCTGCCTTTCTAAGATGATAAGACAAAAACCCCCTCAACTCAAGACAGCCCTATCAGTGACTTGCTATTCAAGTTTCATCTGGGTCATTTGGATTTAGTCTTTTATACCAAAAAGAATGCAGGGGTGGAGGAAGGAGGGGGGTGGTGTTGGAGGAAGACTAATTTTCCTTCGGTAGAAGCTCAGAGCAAAACTGCTTGCTGATTGTAGAATGCTTTCAATTGGCAAGTGCTTCTCCATAAATGTGCATCTTTATTCATTTTTATGTAAAACAGATCACATCAAAAGAGACAATTATTCCCTGAAACTAGATGTTGCTTTCTTGATCACCTCTAAATTGAAATCCTCGTGTGAGTGGAGGGTAGACAGTGGAGGGAAGATGAAAGGATCAGACTTCTATGGGGCGCTAATTCAATCAGAAGGGGAATCATCACTGGGTCTGCTGCTTCAAAACCACTGGGGGGGTGGTGATAAAAAACCCGAGCAGCAGACCCGTTGGAACAATGACTCCGCGTTTTGGTGGCCGTGTAATTTTCTCGGTTACTGATTGGTGTGAATCACTCTGACGACGACGGAGTCCAGGAAACAATAATGAGGTCTGTGAAGATGCGAAGATCACAGGAATGGGAAATCCCTCCGTGATGGTGCGTCTTCATCACCGCACAGATCTCATCAACAGCGCAAAGTGACCTTTAGTGAAGGAAGCGTAGGGTGGAATTCTAGTCTTCTTCGATTCTTTTGGTTTTTTTTTCCTGGTTTGAGTTATGAGGACGCAACAGCCAGCCACAGCATGTAGAAGTCGGGTCGGTAAAGTTTCCTCGGACCGATCTTGGTCCATCTCGAGCTGACAGTCTGCACAATTATTCAGTGTCTGAAGCCCACCCACCAAGCACTGTAGGAACAGACAGAACTCAATCAGAACTCTAACCTGTTTTAAATAAAATGCGAGGAACCTCAGATGAAATCAATCTTTTCGGGCAGTTTTAGACTGGTGACACAAAAGGTAGACTGTGCCGTTTTCCTGAGAATTCATTGAGTTTTGCCAATCAACTGAGAATGTGAGGAAACATTTATTCTTCTAGTTGATATGTTTTGTTTGCATTTGCATCTTTTTGGAGTTTTTTTTTTTTTTTTTTTTTACTGTTATTGAAGTGTAACATACATACAAAAACGTAGACCAATCAGCAGCACACAGTGCCACGGATTTTCATAATGTGACCCAGTGGTGTGACCTGCACCCAAATGAAGAAATGGAATTACTAGAATTCTAGAAGACCCTTCCTGCTCCAACCCAGTCACTGTTCCCTTCATAGGATAATCATGACCTGATGTGATACTGTATATTTGTGTCTGAACTTCATATATAAATGAGTTATATAGTATGTATATCTTGTGTCTGGTTTCTTTTGCTTAATATTGTGATGAATTCATATTATCGTGCTAATTCTCACTGTGGATACTATTCCATTGCATGGACATACCACAGCTTATTTATTCATTTTACTAATGTAAGACATTGGATTTTTTTTTTCCTATTTTGGGCTGTTATTAATAGTGTCCTTGCAAATATTCTTCTTGTTTGGGTACATACTGAGGATCACAATTTCTGAGACATAGGTTGAATGAAAATACTGACACAGCCAGACTGATTTTCCTTCTTGCATTCCAGAGAAATGAATGGTACAGCTCACACTGACTCAAATGCAGGAATTAAATATAGATATAAAGCGCAGGTCAGGTTTTGCAAAGAGCAGGTTTGTGAGTTTATGTTTTACACGGTGCCAAACTGAGGAGCACAGTTGTTCTCACCATCATATCCTGGCGTTCCTCACACTATTCTAGAAACTGGTTACTTTCCTGAAATCACTGAGTACAATGAAATGTACAAAATGTACAAATTACAAAAAACATCTACAGTACAATGAAATGTTGCCAGAGACAGCTTTTAATACACTTAAATTTGATAGTTGATAGTTGAAATCTCATTGCTATTCTGTATATATTTTCACTGTTGAAACTTAGCCCAGACAGATATCGAGAAGTCTCTAACTGGAAAAACCTTCCCAGCTTTGGGGACAGAAAAGGAGGTGGGATGGCACTCAGATGGAATATTCCAGAAGAATATTGAATTTTGTTGAAATATTCCAGAAGAATCATGATATGGTCAAATCGAATCTAAAGACAACCCCTAATGTCATATCAGAAAAAGAATTTCAATTTACATGAAAATAATGAAGAGCTAAGGGTAAAACTCTGCCATCAAATGGATAAATAAGTGGTGGACCTGGGACCTCATCAGAAAATTGTACAAAACAAAATGCTTTCTCTATACTGGCCTTGTCCAAAGGGAAGCCGAAGGACAGTGTTTTGGTACAACGAAATGGCATCGATTTGGATGCTAAGTAAATTTCTAGATTGTGTAAAGTTTTGCATTCACCTGGGAGGATGTTGAAACATGCCAGTGAATGAAACCACCTCTTCTGTATGAGGAATGTGGCCCATGTGGGGTCTCTTTCAGACCCCGTGTCTGGAAGGTGCACCTTGCATAATTTATTACAGACAATTTACAGATTGCAAAGCTCTGATGCATAACTTCAGGAAATGAATAATTTATCAATCTTTGAAAAGTATTCTGGAGCATTTCTAAAGGGAGATGGGAGAATCTGCCATGTACTACACATAATTTTTCAACAATAGTAGTATAAAATTAAATGACCATTGACAAAAATATAGGCATGGGATTGTGAAAATGTACACTGCGATAGAAGGATTCCCTTCTCTATTTGGTAAAATGGATTTTTACTGGCTATAAAAATATCCATTGCACTTAAAAAGATTTCCTTAGCAGATGAGTATAACAGTTATATTTGTAGTACCCTTTTAATAATATTGAATTTAATTGACTTATATTTATTTGATTTATATTCCTACCTAACTCTTCCTATGCTGCAAATTGACTTAGATTGATTTTTCAATTTATTGCCTTGTTTAAATTGTCCAGAAAAAAGAAAAGATCACTTTTTATATTTCTAAATTTTTGAAAAGAAAATGCTTTTTTAAAAGGGGCAGATTTATCACTTGATGTGCTTATGGTTATGAATGAATGAATGATCATATTTAACTGGAACACATGAGAGACAACATTTCTTATAAGTTGTACAAAGACTTAAAAGTATGGACCTATTTGATTTGTGGTTAGGTTTTATTTTTACATTTTTAAAAAGATTTATTTATTTATTAGAGAGAGGGAGCACAAGCAGGGGAAGGGGCAAAGGAAGGGAGAGAAGCAGACCCCCTCTGAGAAGGAAGCCCAACTTGGGGCTCGATCCCAGGACCCCAGGACCATGACCTGAGACAAAGGCAGAAACTCAACTGACTGAGCCACCCAGGCACCCCCCTGATTAAGTATTTTATTATTTACTGCTAATTGCTAGTAGGTATAAGCCCAACTACTGTCTTCAAACACAATACATATATTTTGTTTCCGTAAATAAGATACCATATTTATTACAAGCAGGTCAAATCATTCAAATTTGGCAAATGGAGCCTGTTAAAAAAATCCAGATATGTTGTTTAAACCTTAAATCTTATTGAGTCCATAAGACCTAAATAGGAATGCCAAGTCACTACTCTTTGTGCTTTACCAAAAAAAATAACAAAAAGTCAAACTACTATTATTAGCATTTTAAAATGGTTAACATCTCATTATTCCTAGGAATAAAAATGTGGTAAATATTCAGTTAATAGTAGCACTTAGCTTTTTCATTAACTCATAAAATTTGCACTGGTAATATTTATATTTACTGTCATAATGCTAATATTACCTGAATTCATGTAAAGAAATTATTGTAATTTATTGAACCTCTACTAAATTTCAAATGTTATGAGAATATATGTGTGTGTGTGTAAGTACACAGATATATCAATAAATACACTGTCGATTTTCAGTTATAGTTGGTAACATTTATTTTAAACCTTAGGTATGGGTTTCAAAATAAGAATTTGAGAGTTGTATTAGGTCTCATTCTTATATATAAGGAAGAACTAAAGAAGAGTATGTTCTGGGATATTATTTTGCTTTTATCTTAGTTTTGTAAATAATAATAATAATAAAAGTTATCATCTTACTGGATACCTATTATGTTAAGTCTCATACTTGGCATCCTCCATACCTTATTAATGATACTTACAAATGCTCTTCTCTAATTGTATTTCAAACAGGATGCCTCCTATGTGCCAAGAGTTTTGTTACTTTGGTGACAGCTGTGAACAGTTCTGATATAGACCCTACTCTCTGGGAGATGGTATTCTGATCAGAGAGACTAGAAATCAACATACACCAAGTAAATAATACATTATAAAAAGAGCAATTAAGTACCACAAATGATAATAAATAGTAAAATGAAATAAGTAACTCAACAAGTCAAGGAAAAAGAGAAGGTGAACAGGGCAGGGATTCCAGAGAGTGGTAGGAGAAGGCTTGTCCGAGGAGGTGACATCAGAGCAGGGACCCCAAGGGACGGAGGTAATAAGTTGTGTGAAAATCTGAAAAGCCTGGAAGTGGCAGAGGCCTGGGCATTTTCACACCAACACCAGGAAGGCAAGGATAGAGAGAGATAGAGACAAAGGGAGAGAGAATGACATGGGCCCAACCTTGTCAGGTCACTGGAGTCATTTGAAATTTGCTCCCAATGGGATGGTGACTGTCTAATGGAGTTTTAACCTTATGGTTAAAAAAAAGTGGCATGATCTGATCAGCATTTGAAACAGGCCTCTCTGAGACTCTGTGGATACTGAGTGGAGAAGGAAAGAAACAGGGAGATGATGGGGTGCCTGGGTGGCTCAGTCGGTTAAGTGTCTGACTCTTGCTTTCGGCTCAGATCGTGATCTCAGGGTTGGGAGATCCACCCCCACGATGGGCTTCCCCCTCAGCATGGAGTCTTCTTGGGATTCTCTCCCTCTGCCCCTCTCCCCTCCCTGGTCCCTGCAATAAATAAATAAATATTTAACAACAGAAGCAGGGAGGGGGAGAGTAGCCACGGCTGAAGTGAGGGATGACGGTGGTCAGGATGAGAGAGCTAGTCTTGAAGAAGGTGGCAAGTGATCGAATTCTGGATATATGCTTGCATCAGTTAGTCTCAATAAGAAACAGATAGTATACCCAAATCTGGATAATTCAAGTGGAATCTATTAACAAGGGGATCATTTATAGAGGTGTGGGGAGAGGGACACTCTACTGCCCCTTATTTCGTACCTCCACTTTGTTCACACTTTGGTAAATTACTATGTATATTAAATTCTCTCCAGATGACCCAATTTGAATTACATTCAATTTCTTGCCAAATTCTCTTGGATACATTACTGAACCCCCAGTTTTGGCCTGATACACGACAGGCTCTCAGTAACTATTTGAAGAATGAATGAATGAATGAATGAATGAATGAATGAATCTATAGAAAAGCTTGTGTTAAAACAAAAATAATTTACCAAACTACTTGGCACACAGTAGTCTCTAAAAGTGCTGCATTTTCTTTTTTTTTTTTAGTGCTGCATTTTCTAATTGTCAAAATTACCACCCCGGCATCTGCATTCATCCAGTCAAAAAATTTATCAAGCAAACGGCACAATATGAGTCCCTAGGAAAGATAAAAGATAAATACACAATCCTACCCTCAAAAAGCTTATGCTACTTGAGGGTTCTACTGTGAGAAATGATTATAATGTTTACTATTAGGGGATTATGTGCCAAAGGCTATGGGTGTAGGAAGATAATTTTCCATAGCATTGGGGTGCCCTGGGACATTTTACTAGGGAGGATCCAAAGAGGTCAGATCCATGATAGGTCCTGAAAAATAAGTAGGAGTTAACGACTTCATCAATGGACTAAATGTTCAGGGTCAAGTGTGGTATGTAGGGAGCTAGATGGAAAATTTTTCATAAAGAAGTGGCACATACATAACTAAGGAGCTTTGCTGACAGGAGCTATTCTGGGGTTTCTAGTTAGTGGGTTTTGACTGGAGCATTTAGCTAGTGGTGAGAGATGAGTTGAGAAAGGTAGTCAGTCACCTGATATTAAGGGTCTTAGAATCCTCATTAAACATCTGCACTTTATCCATTTGTATTAGGCAGTCATTAAAAGATTTTAAGTGAAGAAACATCATATTATAATACACTGCTAGGACAAAACAGGATTGGGGTGCAGTAAGGCTTTAGCAAATTGTTGTAGTAATCTGGATGAGAAATGAAGAAGGTCTAAACTAGAGTGTTTGGGATGGAAATGGAGGAAAGAAAGAAAGAAAGAAAGAAAGAAAGAAAGAAAGAAAGAAAGAAAGAAAGGAAGGAAGGAAGGAAGGAAGGAAGGAAGGAAGGAAGGAAGGAAGGAAGGAAGAAAGAATTCACAAAGGAACCAACAGGGCTTCATTATAGATGAATAGATGAGGGAAAGGGGGATATCTCTGAAATCTAATTAAAATAATTCATTGTAAGCCCTGCATCATTCTCCAGTCTTTAATACTTTCAATAAATACCTCATCTTTAAAATATACATCACACTAGCTAATTAACATGATTTTCCAATTGGTGGGTTGTAGGAAATTATATGACTAGCTTGTTAAGAATTTGTTAAAATGGTTGGTGGCATTCGATTGCTCTTAAATCACACTAAGTACTCTCAACTTCTCCTAAGATTAGCCCTGGGGAAGGTCTTGGCTGGGTTAAAATAATGACTATTGGTATACAATTAAATTTGTTCTATGTCTGAAAAGGCTTAGGCTTCATTTTCACTTGGTGGTTTTAAAAAATAATTTGCATAGAGCTATTGAAATGAATGATTATTTCTTCTTTGCATTTGCATCGAGCAACTTTTATGTGGAAACAATGGGATGTATAGTATGTATTAGACAAATAGGTTCTCATAGTGAGAATTCAGTGGTTACTGATCATTTATCTGTTGGATTATATGTTCCCTCAGGTATCCTTATTTGAGAACTGCATTTCTCTCACCAACTTACTTTTTTAGGTTCAAGTATGCAAACATCAAGTTTTTCATTTTCCAGGGTGGTGGTGGGGAAACCGGACAGTATTATTTCCTCAAAATCCCCCACAAAGTTCCTGAAATGTAAAAATACCTTTCCAGTTCACAGAATTTGATTGATCAAATCTACCATTCTAGGTATGGTAAAATCAGACGATTTTACCAGGTGTCTTTTTTTTCCTCCAGAAGTTGGTGACTCCACGAAGTAAGAGGTCCTAACTTTGGTCCTGGCTTAGTTGTTGCTATTGTTGTATTCTTAGGCAGGAGTAGGAAGCTAGATAATATGCACCCAGGTCATCATTTTGTGGTTTAGTTACTTACTATCTGCGTGTTAAGTAGAGATAAAAATATTAGACCAAATTTTAAGGATGCTTGTGAACAACAGCTACCCACTTCCTTGCATGTGTGTTTTTTTTTAATTACTATTTTTTTCAAGATATAGGGTTATTATATCACCATTTGACATGTTACTGAAAGTATCTTGCATGCTGTGAATTTTAAACAAAGGTATGAATAACTATAAACATGTATTTAGAACCTGTGGATGCACTTTTATATTTAGTTTTTGAGACTTGATTAGGTGCACCATTTAGCTGGAAGACTGCAGTGATCTTCTGAAAAATAATTACAACTATCACTGCTCATGTTATAATGTTTAGCATTGAGTAATTTTACTCCTGATTCTATTGTGCAGGATAAAATAAGTGTGATTTTTCAGAGTTTGTACTGGGGTTTTGTCCATTTTTCAACTCTGCTTTCTTCTCATCCTCTATTCCATTCTCATAAGCCGTTTCCCATAAAGACCTCTCTCAAATTTTGGCTGAAATTCTCAGTTTCTCTGAAATGAAAGACTACATAATTACAGTTGGGGTGGAAAATGCAAACATCCTTAAAAGTTAATGTACTGAATTAAATGCACACTGTAAACATCCATATCCTATGAGAGGTTTGCAAGAGAGGACTTTCTAATAATTTTGATTTGCATTCAAAGGAGAGATGGAAAGAAAGAGCACAGAACTGAATGCACAATATGGTGGCCTACTATATTGTAAGACAATTTTTGCCTTGTACTTTGTATTTTAAATACAAATTATTGGCCAAAGCCCTGCTCTTTTCTGCTGACACCCCTTAAGCCATATGTGTTACTTGCCTGGCCTTTGTAGGTTTTTTAGTATGGGGTCTTTGAATTTATCAATACTGGGTGCCTACAACTACTATTTGGTTCTATAATCAGATAACAGGACTTGAATTTACCCTTATGCATTACATAAGCAGAAAACCAGGCAGAATATGTCAACAATGAGTTTCTTTTATTGGAAAGCAAGCAGCACAGAACACTGATTCCCAGAAGAAGGAAAATGAACAAGATGAACCCTACAAGTGCTTCAACTCACAGCAAGGTGAGAATTTCCAGCATGCAGATCAGGGAGGGGAAACCCAAAGAGCATCTGGCAGTCTCACTGAGTTGAGGAGATAAAGAGTTCAGAGTTATGGGAAGAATTTGCAGGACATGGTACCAGAGAGAAGGTTTATGCTTGAATAAGGAGAGTATGCTTTAGAAATCTGCAGAGAGTGTCTCTTGAGTCTTTGGCTCTGGGTTCATCTATACACATGTGTAAGGACATAGAGGAGGGAAAGATTCGCTGGAAAGAAATTGTTGAGACAATCATGTAAACAGAGCTGGTAACATTTTGTATTCCTACCAGATGGGATGAGAAGATCTCCTAATACATGAGAAAATCGCACAGTGTCCTCAGAAAAGTCCTGCCTTAGGAGTGATGCCAAATGAGCCCCAGACTAAAGGTTGTACTGGACCAATCTTAGCACAGTTTAAAGGCGATCTTGAAAAGAATCAAACTAATCCAAGTAACATAACTGCACATAGCAAGAACCCCAAAAATAATTGAAAAGAAAATCCAGCATCCAACAATGTAAAACTCATAATTTCTAGTATCCAATCAAAAATTAACAGGCCTGCATAAAAGTAGAAAACATAACCCATAACCAAGAGAAAAAAAACAATAGAAACAGAGCCAAAAATAAGAGATGACAACCAATAGACCATGATGTGAAAATAGCAATTATAAATGTACTTCACATGTTCAGGAAGGAGGAGGAAGGAAAGAATATAAAGAGAAAATAAGATGTAAAAAAGATGCATATTTAACACCTAAGATGAAAAATAAAATATCTGAAATGAAAATAAAATTAGATGGGATTGCTAGCAGGGTAGATACTACAGAAGAAATCAACTTGACAACATAGTAATATACACCATCCAGTTTTATTTTAAGTTTTATTCTAAATGCACTATAGGAAGAAAAAATAGACTGAAAAATAACTCATCAGGGAATTTTGAGGCAGCATCAAGTAGCCAAAATATATGTATAATTAGAGTCTCAGAAGGAGAAGAAAGAAATAAAGGGATAGAAAAAATATTTGAAGAAATGATGGTAAAAATTCAGATCTGATTAAGGAAACTATACTTCCAGAAAAATAAGCTCAGTGAACTATAAGCAGAAAAAAAATGAAGAAACTGTGCCAAGAGGCATTATAATACAATAGTTGAAAACCAGTGATAAACAGACCATCTTAAATGGGGAGGGGAAGGGATATTTCTGTGTTAGTTTTCTAATGCTGTGTAACAAATCACCACAAACTTACTGTCTTAAGACAAACCCACTTATGATCCCCTGGTTATGTAGGTCAGAAATCCAGTCAGGCTCAGAGGGAATCTCTGCGTAGGGTCTCACAAAGATAAATTCAAGATGGCAGCCTGATCTCTTATCTGGAGGCTCTAGGGAAGGGTCCTCTTTCAAACTCATTCAGGTTGTTGGTTGGATTTAATTCCTTGTGGTTTAGGACTGAGGTTCCTGTTTTCTTGCTGGCTACCAGCAGGCCTATTCTCTGCTTCTAGGGTTCAGTTGCATTTCTTTTCACCCTTTAAAATCTGTGATTTCTATCAGTAGCTTGAGAAAACTTTCCATTTTTTCTTTCCTTTTTTTTTTGTAAGATTTATTTATTTATTTGAGAGACAGAGTACACACGTGTGAGCTTGAGTGGGGGGAGGAGCAGAGAGGGAGAAGAGAGAGGGAATACCAAGCAGACTCCCCTCTGAGCTCACAGCTAGACACAGGGCTCATCCCAAGACCATGAGATCCTGATCTGAGCTGAAATCAAGAATCTGATGCTTAACCCACTGAGCCATCCAGGTTCCCCTTTTTTCTTTTCATTTTTAAAAGATTTATTTATTTATTAGGGCATCTGTGTGGCTCAGTCGGATGAACTTCTGACTCTTGATTTTGGCTCAAGTCAAGATCTCATGGTTGTGGGATCGAGCCCCATGTCAGGCTCTGGGCTCAGTGGGGAATCTTCTTGAGATTCTCCCTCCTCTATCCCTCTGCCCCTCCCCCTGTTTTCACCCTCTCTTGTCTCTCTCTAAAATAAATTTAAAAATATTTCTTTATTTTGAAGGTGGGAACATTCCACTTTTAAATGGTTGCTATGATGATATTAGACTCATCCAGATAATTTCCCTTCAAAGTCAGCTGATTAGTAGCCTCAATGCCTCTCAAATCTCTGTGCCATGTCCTATAACATGATCAAAGGAGTGATATACCTCCTTGCATTCATTCTTCATCCTGGAGATGAAGGCAGAAAAATCTTGGAGAACCATCGTAGAATTACAAAAACCAAGAGATATGTTAAAATTGTTAGGTGACATAACGTGCCTGAAGGATGGAAGCTATGGAGACCTGTCAGGTGCACTACAGTGGACAGGAGAGAGAAGCCACACACACCAGTGGGCTCAGATAGACCCTGGGTAGAGGGACAGACACGGTGGAGTGGGATGTGGTCTGGCAGGTGATAGGAAACTGCAGGTAGTTGCCAATACCAATACCTGAAGAAATGACCAGCCAGCAGAAGTTCATATCAGGGTTTCCAAGACTTTCAGAGGAAATAGTCCATGAGGACAGTCCATTCATTTGCATAGAAGGCATGTCATAAGTAGTTTGGGAATAAAAAAAATGAGTGGAGGTGAATGGACAGTAAGACAACACGCACAAATGGAGGATTGATAAGAGGTTACTGTTATACCCAGGCAGGCAGGCAGTGAAGTTCAATGTCTGGGTCAGGATGGGTTCCTTGGAAGGCAGTTTCAAGGGGAGGTGGTGAGGAAGTAGCCACAGCAATATCTAGTTGGGCACTATGCTAGACTCATACATTCGTTTGATTCTCACATCAACTGTGTGATATAAGCATGGTTTTACTCTCCCTTTGTAGTTGCAGGAAAAAGTAAGTTTTGAGCAGCATCAACAAGTAAATTTCCCAAGAGCTCATATTTATCCCTCAGAAGAGCTATGCTGCCTGAACTCCAAACTGCATATTCTCCTATTCCTCCTTGATGTCTTCCAGTAAAGCAAAACCCCAGTCCTCGGCAGGCATCAGCTAATCAACATATTGGACTGACGATTTGGTCAAAACAATTTTCCTGCTCATTTGTGTCAGACGTTCTTCTGGGGGCTGTTAGTTAAAGTTTTTCCCATCAAGTGCAACTCAGATGGTGGTAAGATAACATACTCATCTTTCCCCCTTACTGCGTTGAGGCTGCGTACCGCTATTAAGAGACTTTTCCCTTCACATTCATTGCATTCTTCTGGATACCATGTGCTGGGCACACTGGTTACTGCAGTCTGGAACATGGTTTCTCATTGTATTAGGTGCAGTAGCCCATTCTGCAGACTTGCTCTTCTCCAAAAGTACCCCAAGACAGTATGAGCTAGAGGGGAAAGTACCGGCAGGGCGTGTGGGGGATGGAGAGGGGTCTGGGGCACATAGAAACACTCACGTTGCTCTTGAGTTCAATGCAGGCTGGTAGATAGCCTTTTTCCCCATGGGCAGAGAACCTGCTTTATCACATCAAGCCAGATATGCACACTGCATTCACATTTGCTGGAACGATTAGGATGCGAAGAGTGAGGGCAAGGTTGAGGCTTTTTAAAAAAAAATTTTTATTTGTTTGAGACAGAGAGGGAGAACATGTAGGGGGAGTGGCAGAAGGAGAGGGAGAAGGAGGCTCCCCGCTGAGCAGGGAGCCAACTCTGGGCTCAATCCCAGGACCCTGGGATTATGACGTGAGCCGAAATCAGACGCTCAACTGACTGAGCCACCCAGGCGCCCCAAGGTTGAGGCTTTAATCATAACAGAGGATATGAGTATGCAAGGGAAAGGTCACAGCTATTGGGTCTTCTGAATTTTCTAAAAATGTCTGGGTTTTGGTAGTTGCAGAAGGACAAGTTTCACCAACAGCAAGTTTATCATGTTTAGGAGGCTTGAAATGGGAAGGCGGCTGTGTTGGGCAGCTGGGGCAACCTAGGGAGCTCATGAGAGAGGGAGAGAAGAGAATAGTTCAGTTGTGACCAAAGGAACATTGTGGTAGGACGTCGTGAGAGCTGAGAAACAGACTTCAAAATGAAATTGTCTAACTTGTCCTTTCTGATACACTTTTTCCTTGTGGTTAGAAATTCGTCCTGAAATGAATGGAAATCATGATACATGTTACTGCACTGTGGATTACTATTACTGCCAGTATGAATTTATGTCTCACACATATTCACACACGCTTTTGGGAAACAGAACAAGCACCCAACAGACTATAAAGCGCTGTGAATAAATCAGTTTACCTACTAAGTGTTCATTGAGGTTGGCGCCAACGTTAGCCTTCGCGTTAGCTCACATCCATCCACATACTGGGGTGTGGGATTTGCAGGTTGTTGCTACATTTCTGGTCCAGCTAGACCCGCTCTAATGCCAGAGAGTAACAAAAGGACACGAGGACCAACTACTACAAAGGAAACCAGACAGATGGGAAACCATAGTAGTTGAATTGACTGATGGCCTAGAATATTCCTTTCCCTGTTTTTACTGTTGACTCATGATGGATGAGAGCAGACTGATAGGACTCTGGATGGGACAAGTAGCTGCCTGTGAAATTGGGACTGCATCCATCATACACATACTAATTGATTCATTAATATGAGTTACATAGCGTTTTTTTCCTTCTCCTTGCTGTGTTTAGACCTGTTGTCACTAACAGAAATAGAATGCCTTGTTTTTAAAAGCTGGGTAGAAATGGCCTTAAGCACAAGCAAACAGTCTGGAAAATTATAGCAAATATTGTTCCCACACTTCTATTTTTTACGTAAAGAGATTCTAATATTTCTTCCCTCTTTTTACATATGTAAAAATTTTTTCATGTAAATACATATGTAAGATACAAATCAGGGGCAGTACGGATTTACACGGCTTTCCACAGCGCCGTTTCTAAGTAAAACAAGGTGTTGTGCTCGGTACCCTGGTGACGAAGTAATAACTATCCTATTGTTCCAGTTGAATCCTCCCCTGAGGCATGAAATATTGTTTGTCAGACACATAGTACATGTTTATCATGTGTCAGACCATCCAAGGGACATAGAAGGAGCAAAAGACAAGGTTCCCACCTGCAAGTTCTCACGATGTAGTTGGAGGGACCAAGGAAGTCCATGAAATAGTCACAAAGACTAAAGAATGAGACATATAAAAGAACAGAATGATAAATTCTGTGTTGTGCTGAGGGATGGAGTGGGGCGATATCACCGGGACCCTGGTGAAGAGGAGACGGTGGTCTACGTAGAGATTCACCGGAAGCAAGGACACAGAAAGGACTGTGAGACCAACATACTGTGGGAACAATGATGAGAGCCCAGAAGCCAAAATAAATACTGGAATAAGGGAGATGCAGACAAAGTTAAAGACAAGGCAAAAACCCTATACTTTGTTAAAAACAGCTATTTAGCATCTTACGGATTGGTAGAATAAAAGAGGAAAAAATACAGGAAATAAATAGTCTTTGGGAAAACTAAAATCCCTTCACGTATCAAGGTAGTTTTATCCTAGCATTCCTAATCAAATGCCAAACTGATCAAATGCCACTTCAAGAAGTTTTCAGTTTTATCTAAATTGTGTGCCACTTACACATAGGTTTTAAAATTGCATTAAAGATGTAAAAGGTTGCAAAAGAGCCATAAACTCCAGACTGCCTAGAACCACCAAAACTCATAAACATTTTGCTTTGCTTAAATAAGAGTGGGATTCTGATTTGTCTTGCACATACACATGTATGGCCATTCTCTAAGAGTGTAAAGTCTTCAACAATATAAAATAACAATCATACAACTTTCTCTATATTTTGCCTATCAGATCCCAGTTCATCTACCCCTACACTCCCTCTTTCCACCGTAATTTATTCACATGCTGCCATTGTGCATTGAGGGTATATTCAAATATACTAAATTCTGATAAACTGGTTAAATGCTTTGATTTATGTCAGATCTAGGATGGCAAAGCATGGTTGAGGCTATGTTGCTATTCTGCTATCATTTAAAAAGTGCCCTGCAAAGTAAAGGGGATACTTTCAGATTTATCTCTATGATATGCATGACATAATGAGTGCACTTTCATGTGGATGGGTATTCGCTATTTTCCATTCTTTTAAAGTTGAAGAAATAGACTAAACGTGTTCCCCAACTTTTATGTTGATGCGGCCATATGGATTTCATTAATCCATAGAAAAAGGACTTATTAGAAATGGGTTAGAGGGATTATTTTTTTAACTGGAAATCCGATTAGTATATTAGGAAAGTAAAATTTATAGCAAAACAAAAGCAATGAGAATCTCAATATGATCCCTACCCTCCCCCAAAAAACTAGCAAACAGGAAAAGCTTCCCCCTTCTGAGTTATTGGATGCATATATTGAACCTGAATACAGTTTATCTTAAGTTCTTTTCAGCTTAGAAATGATTCTAGGGGAGCATGAACGGGGTGCAGATATATTTGCTGCAATTCAGTAAAAATTGGGGTAATTATGCTGGGTGTTGAACAACATCTAACTTGTTAAAATGTACCAGCTTAAGGATATTTTAATAATTATCGTCATATTTTTTAGCAATTATAATGAGGAGAAGGTTAATTAGCTGTTTTGGATATTCAAGCAGAACTTGAATTGGGGCAAACACAAAATAAAGAATAATCTTTCCTTAGGCTTCAGGTACAACTATTTGGCTTCAGTGATCAGGTGGCATAGAGGTAGTTAAGACGACTGTGAAGAAACCTTGTATAATCATCTGTAAAGTTTACTATGAATGATTTACATGTGGACCAAATGTCTATGAAACTCCTTTCGATATTGACTTATGCAAAAAAAATTAGGATAAGTCCAATTATTGAATTTTATGGGAACCAAGAGCTGTTGCCAAATCTAAAACATTAAGATTTTAATAAGATATTCAGGCTCAACATCATATTTAGGGTTAATACTGGTCTCTGGACCTGAAGAATTTAAATCAATCCAGAGACATGACAGTAAAAGGTTTATTATGAGTGTGAGTGCTTTTCTTCTCAGAGGCCATTAGTCATCCTGTTTGGTGTGCATTATTATGGAAAGATACATCAGGCACTGGGAGGGGGACCCTCTATGTTGAGGAGCCCGAGTCATCACAATTCATGGTGAAATGCACTACAATTTCTATTTCCTTGGCAATACTGAATAGACAATTTTATGCCACTTGTTGACCATATCTCTATCATTCGCATCTTAAAAATAAAAAAGAATTTATGTCAAAATACAATTTCAGATTGTCCTCTACAGATAGAAAAACTTCTCAAAAGGAAAGCATCACAAAAATATTGGGCAGATACATTATAAACATAAGTATGGTTCCTTGTCTTTGAGAGATTTACTGCATATTGAAGGAAGGAAAATCTCTTTCACACTGTCTCTATATCCATCCATCTATCTACCTATATGTATGTTTATCCATTCACCTATCACTTATCATACATGCAGTAGGAGGTTCTCAAAAGGCACACAGATTGTACTTTGGGAGTTCGGAGAAGGGAGAGGCTGCTGGAGGTTAAAAGACTAATTCTTACTCTCAGAGGTGTCAGAGCAGAGGTTATGTGGGTCTGAGAGCTCTAACGAGAATTGACATGAACACGAAAGGTGGAATTCTTGGATTCTTCATTCTTTATTATTGTCTAGTTCTGTCATTCAGTTGTGTGACCTTACACAAGCCACACAACTTTTCTCAATTTGAACTTCATCATCCATAAAACGTGAACAATTGCAAATTTCCATTTCCTACACACCAATGGCCATAGCGACTCTCCACAGTGAATAATATGTATTACAGTGTAAATATTAGGATATGGAGGTTCATAGAGGCTAAGTAATTTCCCCAAATTTACAAAGATAATAATGGATTCAAACCCAGGCTTTATGCATTTCACCTCAACCTTGTTTCTTTTTTTCCACTCCGCCTTGCCTGCTTGGCTCCCAGAGTGATTCCGAGCATTAAATGAACTATAAAATGCTACAGACAAGTGATCTGTGCATCTATTGCTGTGAAGGAGACCATGATGATGATAATTCTGCAGTGAGGTTGGGGGGGAAACGCATTCCGTGTAGCACAAATCAAACTGTAGAGACCCCATTTAACTTCTCACGTGGTCACCGTGTTCATAGCGTTCTACCCGGAAAGCAATGAAATCACAAAAATACTTGCAATTTCTATCTTTTTCGTTATAGCTATGACTATTCAGCAACTTACTGTCAACTTAACACAAGTGTGTTGTGTTTCTAATGTCTAGAAATGTGCCTCTCCTTTATCAACAGTGTTGAGGCATCTCCTTGGAAAAGCCTCTTTCGTAGGCCCTGGCCCTCACCACCAAATCCTTTTGAGTGAGTTTTTCCTTCAACTTCATGAGGTTGCCGGGGAACTTTTAAAGACACTATATCCCTCTAGCTGGAGCTTTGCAGACCCCGGTGCGTGTCTAAATGCAGACCAGGTCTGCTAATAGCACAGTGTTTACCTACTGTTGAATCTCAAATCAATCACTGAAGAGTCCAAAAGGAAGGTCAGTTGTAAACATTTCTGAAAGGTACTGGGTTGCTACCATTTATTCTGGATAAAGGTATTCAACATTTTAATTTAGTTTCTGCTGGCGTTTGGGAGAGAATACTGATTTATTATCTTGGGTATTGTGCACAATATTCTTAAACATAAATTTCTTCTCCTTGAGGTGGAAGATTTAAAAAATACCCAAAATCCAATTTTTATGTTTCCATAACTTTTCCAGCATTTGTTTGGATTAATTCTGAACGGTCCACTGAAAATAAGTAAATGAAAGCTACTGATTGCCCTTTGGTCAGTGGCCTAAATATATACCATGCTTTTCTGTACACGTACATTGTATTGCTGGAAGAAAATCAATCCTCTCCCTCTAGGGCTGTCTGCATAAAGATGGAAAAGGCCTTTTGTCACTTTAAGGGAGTTCCACTAAGGAATTCCTTATGGCGGTTTGGGTGAAGACGGGAACAATGATGTTTATGTGCAAGCCCTGCTCTACTGAATGGATCATAGGTACATGAATGAGACAAATCCTAGAACCATCAGGTCACAGGACTGAGTGAAAGATTCTCTAATCCTGCATCTCAAACCTGGTTGACAGTTGACCTTCCCTTGAATTCCAACAAAGGTACACCACCCTCTTAGGAACAAATTTGATTCTTATTTAAACACAATTACCTAAAGATCCTTTTGTCTAAACATTCCCTTTAAAATGGACTCCGGGTAGAAGCACGGAGCCCACCTTGGAAGCTGTTTCACTCGGGACCTGGGACCTGACTCGTAATACAGAATAATGGGGACCTTGAGTCCTTTTCAGTAGTAACGGATACAAATGGCATGTAGCATTTTTACAGAAAATTATATTTTTGTCATCCCCTAATTCAGAAAAGAAAATGCTTTCAAATTGATGAAATATTGCTATGTCCTTAAAGCAATTTCAAAAATTGCATTGAAGTCAGCGTTGTTCGTTTTAACCCTATGATTTTAGCTGGCAGTGGGAGTAGACAGTTTCTCTGTATAAGGAAGATGGGTCATAAAAATTGCCTTTTCTGAAAAGATGATCAGTCTTTGTGTGCGTTTTTCATATGCTTTATGTTATAAATTTGTCCAGAACTTACCTGGCATAATGATACCTAAAGAGGGTCGGTGTCTTGGATTTCTCTTCTTCAGGACCTCTCTCTGTCTCCTTCTGCCTCTCCCTTTCTCTGTCTTTCTCTTATTTTAAAGACCATAGGTTATGAATAAAACTAAGTCCAAGCATAAAATAAATCCACTTATTTGCAGCTTTTTTTTCCCAATGGAAAGAATATTAGCAACTAGCTTCATTCTTTGTAAGGAGCAAATGGATAAAATATTTAATGAATAATAATTTCTTTAATTCTGTAATTTTTTAAAAAGTAGTTTTGCTATTCATATAGTCTGGTATTTTTTAGTATCTTACTCTGTTGATTTACGGAATGATAATCTTAATGATTTAGGGATATTAGAGGTCATCTAGCCCAGCCCCTAGGTTTACCAAGTAGAAAGACTCTAAATTACTGTTTTCCCAAGGTGACCTAGGAGTAAATGTGCTCATAGTGAGTAGGAGCTCATCACTCCCAACATCCTATTTATAATTTCTGGTCATCTTGGTGTGTTCTACTCTTATACTTAAGAAATGTCTACAGTTTTGTTATATTACTGAAAATTAACACAGAGCACATCTTCAGGGTATGTCTTTTCCCCTTTACTCTTCCTTAACTAGCTACCGACTCATCACTTAGCTATTTTGATGCAATTCTTACTTACAGATGCTTGATCCTAGAGAATTATGGTCCATAGCAGCTCACCTGAGAGATGGGAGGCTGACTCTGCCACATTTTGCATAAACTTCTCTCCCCTTTTACTATTTCAATTTGAATGGTTGAGTTTGCTGATGAAAAAATAGATATTCAAGTAGAAAAAAAACGACTTCAGTCTGGATTTCATATAAATTGTCTCTCTCCCAACTGCTCTTGAAACACAGTGATATTTTTTATTAAGTTTCCTAATTTTCAGTCAATAAGTTCATTACTGGGCAATTTATAACATTATTACTTCTTCAGGTGACTGAACTTTAGGACACAGATGCACCATTGTTCTGGCCAAGGTAATTGTTTGCAATGCCGGGAAAAACATTTGCAGATGAGTACATTTTGGGAAACTCTGTGTAACATGCAAGTAGAAATAAGCTTCCTATGCGTGACTCACTGCCGTATCTTTGCAGACAGACCGAGGAGAGGAAATAAAAACTCTGCATTTTGGTAATTCTTTTCTTGCAGAGCAGCTTGTTAATACACAGAAAGGCATTTCAACCTTCGATTTAAATGGGAATAGGTTAAATCAAATGAATAATTGGAGTGCCATGTTCACATATTAACAGGTATAGACTATTTGATACTTTACAAAATGGTTCCTAACATTTAAGCTCGTGAAGCCAACGCTACTAATCTGTCAGGCAGGTGAGTGCTATTAAGTTGAACTGAATAGAGCATAAACTGAGGCTTAGGAGGTTTGAGATTTGATTGACAGACACATTTATCACGATGCTGGTCAAAGATAATGCATCAATCAACTCTACTTGATGAAATCACATCAGTGTCTTGCTTTCTGCAAATGAAGAGGTGCTTTTTTTTGTAGTTACCTTTCCATTCTCAAATAGGATGTTTATTTATGTCATTCAACAACCAGTCTGAAAAATCTTTTAAGTTTCACCTTTTTTTTTTCCTGGATTTCATGTTCATATTGGTATTTTCAGGATATTGGAGGGTTAAAGGAAACATGTTCTGTTCCCAATCCTTTGGTTGCTAGGCGACTCTGTAAACTATAAGCTACATATTTAATGCTTTTAACTCTAGTTGCTTTCCTCATAGGTATTCATTCATAGAGTTCAGATAAAATTTCACCAAAGGATATGAAAAATATTTCAATACTCAAGGCCCACTTATTTAAGGCAAGATTTAATTCATGCTACTCACCAAATTGCATAATGTCTGCTAATTATAGAACAATCTACATAATTAAATGCAGGGTAATTTTTTTTTTTTTTTAAAAAGAGCAAACGTAAGAAGCATACATTTCCTACTGCTTGGTGTGTTCTACTCTTATACTTAAGAAATGTCTAAGTATTGGACTCATACACGGAAAGGGGCAAGATTTCTGCATCTATTGAACATTATTGTGGGAAACCGTCCTTTCCTTTCTATTTAAACTGGAAGACGCAATTTAAAGAGTGTCAATCCAGGAGATCAGACTCCTTCTTTGAAAAAAAAAAAAGGCTGATGAGGCTCTTGCTTGCTTCCACAATTCAAAGAAAAGAATGTGTAGACAAGGCATAAGAAACAAAGTAGGGAGACAGCAACTGCGGTCTAGGTAAATAGAGTTTAGGTATTATATTATCTAAATATTGTTTCAAATATTTTCCTCACAGAATTGTTTCACTCAGTCATTGCAAAAGGCCTTGAAATTATCACGATGGGATTCTGTTCCCAGATTGACTCAGTTGAAACTTGCAGGTGTATAGCTCGGCAAAGATCATACTCTCTCCTCTTTTTTCCTCCATTCTTGTTATTTGAGTCACCAATTTGAAATGCACCATTACCACCAAATAACTATTTAGCAGTATACAATCACACAATTGTGTGAAGAGACAAACATAATGAGGGACACTAGGGAAATAGGATCCTTTATTCAGGGCACCTATCCTGCACTGAAATGATTGGGAATTCTGTAGCTTTTGTAACAGAGTATCCTCTCAACAATTACCTTCAACTAATGGTATGCTAAACTGAACAGGAAATCAAGTCTTGGAATGAATAGACCCATTGGTCCAAGTCACAGAGAGCCCAGCACTGTTTTCAAATTGTTTCAAAAGAGCCAATGTTCTCATTATATAATTATAGCTCAACTAAATTAAAGGATTGATACCTTCTCTGATTTTATATTATTTCTTTTTAAATTCAGCCTTAATGATGTATCTTATTGCTTGCATTGGTGAAGCTGGATATCAGGCATTTATTTTCTCATTCTGGCACTCTTTTGTTTTATGGCTAATATTTTATTTGTGAGCTAAAAGCCACAGATAAAACTTCGGGTGGCTGTCCACGAAATATTGCCATTGTTGTATAAAAATCATTTTTCAAATCTGAAATAATTTTCTGTACATGCTTCTAAGAGCAGTAATTTCAGTGAATCTTACAAAGGGAGTCAAGAATATGGTAACGTTAAGTAATGAAGGTCAAGGGCACAAAGAATTCATATCTAAGACATTATTTTTCAGTTAATCAGTTTTTAACCACATTTAGCCTTTAGAAAGATGTTTTTAATTGTATGTTCATGTGAGATAATTTCCCCTCTCTTTAGATCAGTAGTTGGAATCTTCTACTACCCTGCCTCCAGAGCATATACTGCCTTGTGAGATGAAATGGGACATTTGGGCTGCATGACCCAGAGACTTTTACAGCATTTCCTAATAAATTTAGAATGGTCAAATCCGACAAGTCATGAAAAATAATCATTCCTAGAAAACTTCCCTGTACTGAAATGCAATTCATAATATAACTAAAAAGCCGTTCTTTCAGAACGGAAATTCAGGAAATTTTTTCAATTCTAGGTAGAAAGATTTAGAGAAAAAAAATCATAAATTATTTCGAGGCATGATGTTATTATTATTTTCCTTGATCTCTCATGAAGATATGCACTATAAAGAAGACTAGAAATGGCATGAAATTCTAAAGAAAGCAATTGAGGATCAAGTAAGAGGCAATGAGTTGACTACACAGATTTTATTGGGAGAATTTAATATCAAGTATAATTTCCTAAAACCTTTTTTTTTCCACTCATATGTGGATTTTTTTTTT
>CM053611.1:3694828-3713630 GCA_028646535.1 Procyon lotor
TTTTTATGCGTTATCACAGTTGGTATATGGGAGACTCATCAAAGCTATCTATGTATATACTTCATGCCACATGCTAGGGTCATTATATAAGCTGTTCCTATTTTAAGCACTGTTCGGTGAAATAAATGACAACTTTATCTTTGACTCATTTAGCAGGTTCATAATAGAAATAAAAGGAAATACTTTATTACGAGCTAACTGGCAATAGAAAAATACATTAAGATCCTTGGATATAATGTTCTAAAATAACTGAAATTAAACTATTATCATATTAATATATTTCTATAACAATGTGTTTTGATTATCCTTAATTTAATTACCATCCTTGATGATGTCTTAAATATGCATTTATAAGACATGATTATATATTTCCCCCAGAGTTTGTTTCTGTTATCTTCTTATCCACTGTATTTTTGCTAATTAAACTTTTTATTGCATGTTCTTTACCCAGACATGAAAATAATTTCAGATTGTTATGCCAAACATTCAATTATAATGTAAGGATTCTTGAATTATGATATATTTAAAATTTCTTTGCAGCTGCCTTTCCAAACCTTAATTACTTAATCCTGTCTGTAGCTATAGGCTGTTTTCAACACATAAGCCATAAATAATAATTATTTTATTCTCTAAATTTAAGTTTTCCTCCATATTCCATGCAGTTAAATCAAAAGGATTTTATTTATCTTATTTTTTTCAAAAGGCTTTTAGTTACCAAATTGGAACTTTCTGTATTGCATATTAGTGTATCAGCATTACAGCTGGTTACTAAAACATAAATTGGTCAATATGTTAACAAACTTAAGGTGGCATGAATCAGGAGGTGGAATTAAATTTGAGTATGTGAAGTAACCTGATTTTACATGACCTGCCATTCTTAGAATCCCAGAAGAAAGCTTAATAAAATTTGGTTTTAGCTGCTCTGAAGTTTTAAGAGCTCCTCTGTAGTGGGTAAAGTTATGTGTGAATCTTGGGAGCAGAGCTTATCAGGTTTGTGCCTCATTCTTAAAATGACTTAAACTTGTGACCTGAATTAATATAATACACATGGTCTCCAGGTGTTTAATTTCAATATCCAGCATTGCAGAACTGGAGGTGATTTTTCACTGTATCTATTCTAGTCTGTCCCTGACGACGGGCATCCTGACCAGAGGAGCCCAGTGGTTCTGATGCTCAATGCCTCTAATGAGGAATAAAACTACTATAAATAAGAGTCTGTTAAATTTTTGAACAGTGGTGACTGCTAGAATGCTCCTCCTATTCATAACCTAGAGTAGGCTACTCATTTTGTTCTTGTATTCTTTTCTGAAGCCACACTAATTAATTCCTTATAAATATGATAACTTTACAGATCTTTGGAAACGTCTAACACATATTTTCTGAGTTTACTTTTATTCCAACTAATCCCATTCCTTCTTTGCAGTTCTATAAGAAAATGTCCTTTAATACTACATATTTATGAAAATTGCTGTTGAAGATTCTGGCTTTTTTCCCCTTCCTTTTTTTTAGGTATTTTGCAGCATTTTATCCAGCCCTAACAAACAAAATACCAAACACACTTTATATACTTCTCATTGAGAAAAATAGCAAAAATTATGAAAAGTCAGAGATCTTACTGTTGTAGATCTTACTGTTGGACCATCTTGAGTATAGTTAGTCAACAATCAGTGAAGTATCTTAATTTTCCTAATGGATTTTTTGAGTTAATCTTTTTAATGGATTTCAAATTTCATTTTGTTTCTTTTGTTTGCTTTTCTTAGTTTTTGAAGAACTTCTCTAAGTGAACTCTAACATAGAACCCCACTAATGAAGACTGTGCCAGAAGCAGAGGGAGGACCATGGTCCATTCTCTGGACTGTCTTCCATCTCCGGAGGTGCTCAAGAAAATTATGAAACTCAAAAAACTCTGGATAAAGCTACTTTGTCAGTAGATCAGCTATTGGATCAGACCACTGATCTAGCCTATTTCTCTCCCACTCATTGAAAAAGAGGAGATCTATAGATGAAGGGGATTTTAGAACTTCCTAATTTCACATATGAGAAAAGTGACAGTGAATGAGTCAAGGTTCTCTAGAGAAACAGTACCAATAGGAGATAGACAGATAGATAAAAGGAGATTTATTATGGGAGTTGTCTCATCATGATCATGGAGCCAAGAATACCAAAGAATTCATTTTAAATATGTATGCATATATATTTATATTTATTCATATTAATATAAATTCATAAAACTGCATGCATTTTCATGTGATTGGAACAGAGGGAAGAGTTTCTACATGTGTTTGATTTATCACTTTATCTAAGAACTGGTGACCTGACTTTTTGCATTTACATATCTCACCTGAGGGAGAACTCAAACTAGAATCCTGTTCACTTATTTCCACTTTTGCTATGTCCAATTGCCTCATGACTTTGAAAGACAGTGACTGAAATTTTGCCATACCTGAAGGTTGAGAAGGTAATGCCACTTCCCTGATCGAGTCTTCTAATACAGTCACCTAAAAATGAGACTTTTTATAATTTGTTTGCAGTAAATTTATGCAAGTTTCTGATGATCACAGTTTGGGGCTGGCTTTAGGTATTTAATTCTCCCTCGAGAACTTTTAGATGAACTTGGATCATGTCTATGTCGGCAAAGCAGAGCCATCTAATAAATTCAGTACAAAATGTGATTGTAGAATTGTCTAAATTGACTTTCTAGGCTGTCCAGATGATTGCCCAAGCCTCTGAATTATTGACAGTTTAGATGTGAGTTTATGATAATAGCATATTTTATTGCCTACTTCTGAGAGATTAAAGTACTGACTTTCCTGAAGAGATATGCATCAGATATTATCTCTTTTGATGACCTTAGGGGCTAATTCTGACCAACTTGAATTGATCACAAGTTTCAAAGAATAAAGGAAAAGATTAGGAAGAGGGAATATTATCTATTATCTCCTGAAATAGGGCAGAAATATTTATAAACACAATTTTCTCATGTATGTTTTTTCAAGGGATTCATAAATTGCAATATCAATATCTTTTATATGTAAACAATTAGGAAACATATAATATTTATACTGTACTTAAAAAATATACTTCATCATGAGGGATGTCATTCCCATTCAACGGTCATTGTTCCTAGCCCCAGTGTCCTTTACATTATACCAGATTTTAAAAGTTAGGAGAACCCAGGCACTAAAAAAAAAAAAATGGAGATGACTGGGGTATTTTATTCATATTTCTAATATTCAGTTATGTGTAACAGCCTTTAGATTTGTGTAGACACAGCCAATGTAGCTTTAACCAGGGCAGAAATGTACAAGCCCTTTTTTTCTCTTGGCCTTCATGTAAATCTCCCCCCACACTCTAGGTTTCTGGGTAAGCAATTAGCATCAGCACCCATGCCATTCTCTTCCCGCCAAAATTTAATACTGCAAGTTCCTGCAAAAGGATGTCCAGTCCATCTCCCCTGATATGCTGCTAAAGGATAATTTTTATATGCTCTGAGGTTTTGATTTTAAAAAGACATTTGCCAAAACAAAATCTGTTTTGATCTTCAATCAAGGAATAGAAGTGCCAGCCTCCACCTACGGTTCCCTCACCTGCAGGTGGATGCCAGCCCTTTCCAGAACTCCCCGTGAAGTCTCCTGGGGAGAACCTGCCTCGGCCTGCTCATGTACCATGGGTACCTACCAGCCTGCAGGATGCCAGGAAAGGAGACCGTAATCATCCTTCCAGCCCTCCTCCAAAAGAGACAGCAGCAAAGTGTTTCTGGCTACTTAGCTTATTTCTAACTCCACGATTTTCAAAAGTTGCCTCTCTTTGAAAGACCTCATTAACGTATATTTGAACATAAGAATTCTTCAAGCAGTTCCTTCTTCGAGTGATTTCTAATATGTAAGTGTAGTTCAATTCAGGTAAGGTGAAGGAAAGGATGCAAATGAACTTGCATTTCTTCCATTTCCAAACATCTCAAGAAATTGATTCTGCTCATTTCAACTATGTTAGTGGTTGTTCTTGTTTTCTAAGAAGCTGATGTAAGTTTTCTTCCCAGAAGATTTTCCTCTAGTTACTTTATTCCAGGAAACATATATTTCTGTTTTGGCTAATTACTTATGGTGCCTCCAAAAATCGTATGGTATAATTTCTTGAGAGTTTAAAAGGATTTCTATCTTTGTACTGTAGAGCTCCAACAGATGCTAATTTGTTTCTCTTAAGTCTTGTGGTCTTGGTAGAATCAGGGCACCTGATATTTGTCCCTATTTTTATCATGTTTACCACTTTGTTGGCCTGTTTTCTAGCCACTATTCTTCTCTCCGGAGAGGCCAGCACTAAACTGGTTTGATTTGGGAATATTATCATTTGTTAATAATGTGTTTAGGTTTTTCTCACATGATTTAAGAAGGTAATTATAACATATCCTCTCAGGGTAATAAAAATGTACAATACACATTAAGTAAAGTTTTATTCCAGGCTTTAGCAGCCTTGAATTCCTTCCAGGTTTTTTAGGGGAAATTTTCACCCCCAGGGGCTGGGGAACTTGGCATAGAACATCCATTAAGTATAACGAGTCTGGTTCCCAGTAAACAGCAATGAGAACTTGCCTTCAAAAACTCCCTTTGATTTCACTTCAACAGATAGAAAAAAAAATTATGCTTTGTGTTTCTCATCCTCAGTTGATGATTGGACAAGAAACAGAATCCATGTTTTATAAAGTAGCTGGTATATTGTTTTCCTGCACTTTGTGTTCCAATTTAGTAAAACTCATTGGTTTTCACAGATATATCATTAATTGAACAAAAATGTGATAAACATTCCCTTTTAGCAACTCACAAGTGATTTTCCTGGGTCTTCAGTGCCTCCTGCCCCCAACTAGAAGGTGTGGGTTTCGCACATAGAGGCTAATGGCATGTAGTGATGGAGGTGGAGGAGAAAGGCAAGGGGGCTCCTGGTTTCCCACAGAAGCACATGAGAAGTTCACTTTAGAAGAACATTGTTCTGTCAGCCTCATTCTTTGCATTTTTGCAACAAACCTAAATGCCTGTGAAATTCTACTTCTAACATACTTTCATCTAATTTTATAAAAAGTCATGTTAAAAATGGCTGTTAGAGTAGTAGTAATGAAATCTAGGGGAGACTTGGTCCAAAGGAAGAAGTGTATGTATGGAACTCCCCCTTGGTACTCTGATGCAGAGTGCAGAAATACCGTTCATCTTTATCTGAGATTATGTTCCTACAGTTTTAATTTTTTGCAGCTTGAGCTGTTAAATGAACCTAATAATCCCAGGATTGGGAGTGATGGGAGGATTCAGAGTGTGATATAACTGAGGTAATGGAACTTTGAATACGAGCAATATATTTTTTTTAAATTACAAAGCATAATAATCTTCCTTTGGCATGATTTGGGAGTTTGCTAAAATTATTTCTACATATGTCTGGAAGTGTAAAAACTAGAAAGTAAAAGGAGCCAAACAGAATCTTTATCTTTTCTTTCTCTTGATATCCTTTCCAAAGATTTTTTTTTTTTTAAAGAATACCTAAATAGTCAGTTGTGGGCTCAGGAAAAGGAAAGCAAATAGTAATACTTAAAATAAAAAATAATAATAAATATATAAGTAAATAAAATTTTAAAAAAAAGCAAAGGGACATAAGACATGATTTGCAGGTGATGGATATGTCTACTTTGTGTGTGTTAATGGCCTCAGAGAATCACAGATGCATGCATATGTCCAAAATCATCAAAATGTATATATCAAACATTTACAACTTTTCATATATTAAAAATTTATGTCTTAATAAAGTTGAAAGAAAATTTTATAATTTGATAGGGAAGTTTGAAGGGTATTGAAAAGGTTTCCTATTGAAAATATTCCCCCATGGGGCATCTAGGTGGTTCAGTTGGTTAAGCATCTGCCTTCCTTCCGCTCAGGTACCACCCCAGGGTCCTGGGATTCAGCCCCAGGGTTGGGATCCCTGCTCAGTGGGGAGTCTGCTTCTACCTCTGCCTCTGCCCCTCCCCACTGCTCCTGCTCTCTCTCGCTCTCTTTCTCAAATAAATAAAATCTTTAAAAAAAGAGAGAGAAGAAAAATATTCCCCCTATCTTGATGCCTGAAATTATGCCTTAAAATATACTTCTTCTGACTCAATAACTTATTTTAAGTTAAAATATAAATATACCTGCTACAGGAAAAAAAAATCTTATATGCAATGGCAATTTTTTTTTTTACCACAAGGTAATTTATCCATCCTTCCTGTATCTTGATGACATGCTAAAATTCCCTAAAACATTTGGTTATACCAAAATAAGAGAATGGCAAATTTAAAGCCCAGAGTTACAGTTCTGCCCTGGCAGCCCAGATCTGGGAGGGGCTTCTCATCAACCAGAGACACTGGAATCTATTACCTAAGAAAGAAATAAAGGAAGGGGCATAACTAAAGAATAGTGCAACACAGCAGTGTTCCTAGAGTCCTTCAAAATATTCCATGAAGGTATCTATCTATTCTAATTATAATGCTGGCTGTGGCAGAGCATAAAAAAACAATTTTGTCTTGTAGAGTAGAAGACAGAAAGAGCATCAGCATTTGCACATCTACTCTTGTGTTTGATGTGAGGAAAAAAGTCTATTTTGGCTTAAGTGACTTTAAATATACAGACATGTATACATATAATATAAAAATATACTTTTCAGCTCTTTATTTATAGATAATAAATTACCTAAAGATAAATAATAAATAAATTTTGTCTTCCTCTAGTTTTGGAGACTTAGACTCAACATATGAGTTCCCCACAGACTAATGAGCCCACGGCAAAGCCCTGTGACAGAACATGGAAATAGAGTGTGGAAGAAACACTGGAATCTCCTGCAGGTCTGTAAATGGACCAAATCACATTTATTGGCCCCATTACCTAAAACTAGTTCGCCAACTGCAAAACATTAAAAAAAATGTACCTATGCACTCAACAGGGTCATCGTAAGGGACGTGGGGGATGGTTACTGAAGTGCCTCGTAAAAGGTAAATTTGAGCACAAGCAGATCAGGGAATGACCTGATGTACATTGTCTGTGCATCACAAGAGTTGAGAGAATTTTTAAGTCCAGTTCAATTCATGACATTACAGACATGGCGGCACCGAGAGAGGAGTGTCCTGCCCAGAGACACAGCTATGTAGAGACAGAGATGCTCTGTGCCATATTTGAGCCATTTCATATTCCATGTTCATAACATGTGAGCTGCGTTACCGAAAGTCCCACAACTAGAAAAGGCAGAAGTGGCATTCCAGCTCAGGATGATGTGAATCCAACTGAGGATGATTTGCTCCCTGCTGCTTTAAGGTACCAGTTATTAAGGGAATTCAATGAGTAGGCAGGAGCTCTGGGGAGGGTAAGAGCTTGGAAGGGTATCTAGGCAGGGGAAATGACTTCACCGAAAGCACAGAGTATGGTACATGCGCGTGTTCAACTGTTTCGTAAACTGTGCGAGTAGGGATTGTCATAAGATTAGACCAAAGAGAAAAGCAGCATCAAATTTTATGCTTAAGGGCTTGGGAGGCCTTGGAAATATTTAAAGCTGGGAGCTGCACCATACATTAGGTCCCCTCCTTGGAAACACCTAAGGAGGGTGGTTTTGAGGGTGACCAGGATGAAGGCTGAGGGTTACCAGTGAGGAGTTTGCCATTGTCATCCAGGCCAGAGCTTATGAGGACCTGAGCTACATCACTGTCTGCATGAAGAGCATGAGACAGATCAGGAAACTGCTTAGACTGTAAACATTGACATACATGTGACTAATTTGGTGTTGGTGGCAAGGGAAAAGGATGCCAGGATTTTCACATTTTAGATGGGAAGGGGGTTTACTACAGTGTGATACAATGGAATATAGGAGGCAGAAGAGACTTAGAGAGAAAGGCATGGATTTTGGAAATGTGATTTGTGAGATTCCAGGGATACCTTCATGAGGTTGGATATTCACTTGGATTCCCAAGTGAACTTAACCACTTGGCAGATGAGTGTAGGACCGAGCAAGAAGTCTAGGATGGAAAGAAAAATTGGGAAATCACCAACATATTCATGGGCATTTGAGACCAGGAGAGTGGATGAGACTGCCCTTTGAGAGTAATGAAGGATGTACCTGTTAGACTTGTCCTTCAGAGAAGTGTGGTAGAGCTTGCCAGGAGGGATTAAAGGGAGGCTCCAGCATAGTCTTCCCATTCTGTGTTTCACTTACCAAAGAAGTAGGATACTCACTGGATACTTAAATTTAGGGACTTACCCTCAGGTTTAATAAATTGGAGTCCTGAGAGGCTGATCCAAGTCTCTGATCTTTAAACCAACAATTGAGGTGAGAACCAGTGGTCTACCAGTTGTATCCTAAGGTTTTCTTTGTTAAAGAAACACTTTAGCTGGCTCTTGGTACAGAACTTCTAACTGTGGGTAGGAGAGGACATTCCCAAAAAGTTCTAGACACCTAGGGATCCTTTTCCAGGATTTAAGAAGCTCCATGGACTCGGCACAAAGCCCTGGAGCCACAGCTGCTCTTCGTTTCCCACCAACTGCTAAGAGCTACCACTTGCATTGTGAGCTCATTCTAAGCTGCAGGTTTTCCCTCTGGTCCATGAGATGGAAGTGTTCTTTTATGACAAAGTATGGTGTTAGAGTGTGGAGTGTAGCCATGTCATTAAAAAGGAAAAAGAGGCAGGAGGATGCCATGTTTGCGCTATGGGCTCAAAATGCCTCACTCTGAGCCTTACTTCCCTCATCTGTGAATGGGGAGAAAAGATACTGTCTCATTTTGTTGTGAGGACTAAATGCGATCCTATGTCTAAGGTGTATAGTCTATGGGAAGCTCTTAATAATAATAAGATTAGCTATTATTAATAGGTGTACTAAGAAACTTAGTGGGGCCAGAGGCTCATAGACTCCCAGTTGGGTAGTTGACTGAGATAGTGCTAGAGGCGCTGAAATCTTGTCAGGTCCTCAGACTCCCGGTGGAGGGTATGATCTGGGCAACCACGATTACATTATTTTTCTTCCTTACAGTTATTTTCCTAGAAGATATTTCTCAAGGAAGATGAGAGCCTTTGTAATTTTCAACCTTTAGAAATCAATTATTCCTGAGTTATTTTTGCATTTATGAAAAGCACCAAATTAATTTCTACTGAATTTTCCTTTCTATGATCAACGAGGTCAGCTGGTAGAGAATATGATATTCTAACAACACTGCGTCTTGCCCCTCAGAGTTCTAATTGCCTTAATTCTCCATAATTCTATTCTGAAAACTAGCATCTTTTCATACCGTCTTAAAAATCTCCGCTTCTTAATATATGCATGAATGCCAATACACTAATATGCAATTCATGTCGCTGGGTTTACATGTTATAATTCTGCACAGAGAAAAGCCTTAAAATCCAGAAGCCTGGTCCCCAATGTTCTGCATTCTCACAACACAGAAAGAGACAAAACCTCAGAACGGAGGTGGGATCATGATATCCCTCTCTCATCCATTATATACAATATCTGTGCTCCAGCCTTTAGATTTCCCTGAACAGCTTAGGAAAACGTGAGGAGATAGATTTGAACCAGCGTCTAGAAGTAAATGATGCCACATTCCATTACCTGAGTAACTATCTCCCCAACAGCCTTTTTTTTTTCTTCTCTCTCTCTCTCCTTTTTTTTTTTCCCAAAAGAGTACATCTTTGGAAATTGAGAATATTCAGTGAACAGAACTCATAAATCAAATCATTATCATTAATAATCAAAGTGAGACATTGTAAGAAATAGCAAATTAATCACAACTGGCAGGTGAAGCTACTTCCTGAGTGTGCTTTCTGCATACTAAAGCCGACAGAATTTTCCCCAGTGGGTTTTTATTTTTTTTTATTATTTTCTTAGTGAATACGGAACCTTTTTGTTGACTGAGAACTATATCCAAACCCAAGTTTTCATATGAATCATGTGACTGATTCTGTGTAATGACGCTTTATTTTCAGAGCCCTTTTTGATCCGTACTAAGATACATTATGATTTAATGCACTTCATTAATACTGACGTTGTCTATTTAAAATCGAAAGCATTTTTCTAGAGGAGAAAAAGAACTGATGATATTACAAATTTGGATTTAGACTTACTTACTTTCCACATTTTGGGTCTTAAGTATTTGAAAGTCTGTAATCTCCATTTAAATGCCTTTTTGGTGGCAATGGAAGAAAAATCTAAGTGTAATATTTTCTACTGTCATAACAGTTTCATGAGCATGGATTATAATGATGCCTTGAATTTTGACAACACCTTATTTCTCCAAGGAATAAGCAAATCTCATCTATCATCATGTTTGCCTTTCCAGCTTTCCTGTGAAGTAAGAACTACTTTCTTTAATAAGGAGAAAGTGAGTCAAGAACAGTTAAAGATCTGCCCATGCCACATAGCAATTCTGGGTTTGAATTTAAAGTAGAACTCATACTCCTGTCCGAGTGTCAGAATTTCCAGTTTTGATTGACATTCGGAAATCCATGGAAATTTAAAAAAAAAAAAAAGAGTAGAAAATACATGCTAATTCTGGCTTATATTTTGACTTGTATATTTAATTAAAACTCCCTGAGTGAGAAAAATGCATTAGAGATTTCAGAAGGTATAGACACAGGCTCTACTCCGCACCTAGAGAGAAAGACAAACAAAATATGTAGGGATTACAAGGAAATAGAAGGGGGAACAGAGTGTACTTGAGGATTGAGAAACATAATATTTCAGTAAAGCCCATGTGATTATAAGAGTCTGTGCTTTCGCTAGGCATAACTTAGCTAAGAAATGAAGGGGAAACACTGAAACTCATTTTCTTTTACCCAGAATCATTTTTCCCTTCCATGACTGTTACCAATTACCTTAGCTCAATTCAATAATCCTCATCAGTACTCTACGAGTTGAACTGGAAAACAGCACTAAGCGTCTAAATGTTGAGGTTTTGTCAAAGTAGAATTCTCAAAATCTTTTCAGCAGATTCCTGAATTATTCAAGAGTGCCAGTATCTATTTCTTTCATAATACTTACACATGGGTATTTCCTTCCGTACGAAAGCATCTCTTTTTGGTCAGAAAGCAAACTTAAAATGATTCTCTGATGTGTATTATGTTGGAGACAGACTAGGAAAATGGTTTAAAAATAGATGCATTTTCTTTCTTAAACATTACACGTGTTGGTTACTCTTTCCTGGCAACTTCTGGATTTTTTTTTTCCAGTTTCTGTTTGTTACATGATTTGTCACTCTCCTTGTATTTCTTTCTCTACTGACCTTCTGCAGGGAGATATTGACGGGATGAGGTTAATTTCAGGACCTGGTGACCTCTTCACCAGGGGCCCCGTCCTGCCCGTGAGCATCCTGATACCCTTACAGTCCCACAGGTACTCTGAAGGGATGAAATCCCAACTCAGTGTTGTAAAGGATAGGTTTCTCAGGAAATGTGGTGATTTTCTATTTGAATGGATTATTATGTTAGTTACCTGTGAGCAAGAGATTTGCTCCTTTTAGGCAGGAATGTGTAACTATATTAATTCAATACTCAACTTCAAGGGGAAAAAAAAAGCAGAGAAGGAATTGTGGTATAAATCTGTCTTTGTTGTCTGTTTTGCAATATCTGAGACAACTTGTTAGACAGTAGAATGTCTCTCTTATTGGGTGCAGAATGTGCTAGAAATGAGAGAAAAATACAGTGTTCCATAACATCTCCCCTTTGGGTCTTCCAAAGCATGTCATTTATACTCACTTGAACTTGGAGAGCTGCTTATGTGGTTTGAAACCCAAGGAAAACCATTTCCTGACAGTCGATAAAGGGTTCAATCAGTTATAACTTCCAAGGATGACACAGGCAGGTTTTTTGACTGTTAGTATGTTTATTCTTATCATCCCTGACTTGTGAATAAGGTAACTGGTCATGAAAAAAATCCCTAAATAAGATGGCAAACCACAGGCAAGCAAGAATTAAGACATTCTCTAACATGACTGATTGGCTAATTTGAATCTTCCTTCCTCCTCTTCCTCTCTCCTCTCTGACTCCTTTTCTTCCTTCCCCTCTCCATGCACATCCTTAAGTTCTGTTTTCTATAACTCCCACAATACTTCAGCATAAAGTTAGACTTTTGTGGCTTATTGCTTGCTATTTAGCAGCATGGATATAAAAAGTGCCTGAGCAATAATGCACGATAGGTTATTCAATAACACAAGGAATGTAAAGCGATTTCATATCTCCTTGAATCAGGAACATTAATTAATCATAGGATGGAATGCAACGTTCTATTTACCAATGCAAGAGGCTGCCAAGATCTTTCTGACTTTAATAATTGCACATGCTGTTGTGGGAGGAAAAAATTAATTTAGTTATTAAATTGGAGGGTGCTTTTTTTTCTATCATGGAGAAGCTGGCAAGTAGCCAGGCCATAACATTAATGTTATAAGGTTTGAGATCTGAGTTATTTTTACTAAAAGCCTTCTCCACCTTTATTTAAAGAAAAGGATATAAAGTAAATGTTGGAATGGTATACAAAGCTTGTTTCTCATGAATGCTGATAACACAGCAATCAAAGTTTGTATTTTTTCCCCCTCTCAGTCACAAATGGACTGCAATGGAATGGTGCAGGGAAGGATAATGGTCTCTCAAGGTGCAGGTGTTGGTTTGAGGAAGTGCCTCTTGCCCTAGATCAGCTGCAGCCCTTTGAGGGAACAAGGCGAGTCTTCCCAGAAGTGTGACGTTGCAGGTGGCAACCGCTCTTACAAAAGAGGCTATATGACAAGGGGAAAGGGGGGCCTAGCTGTTGGACTTTCTTGCCTCTTCATTTTTACACATTTTTTCTTCCATTACACATTTTTTCGATTCCTTTTCCTTTCCTACCCTCAGTTTTCCAATGCCCTTTTCCAAGGATTATCTCAAGTGACTCCCCTTCCAAGAGTTTTTTACTGGTTGGCTCAACCAAAAGAGATTTTGTTTTTACTTTTTCCCTCACCCTTCTCCTTCCTCTTCCTCTTCCTTTTCTTTTCCTCCCATTCACTGAGCTTAGTTTAATTTATGGCCCTACATGTATAGTCTATATTTATGTGTATACCTCCTTTTATTTCCTGCTAAACTAATGAAGGGTGGGGACAGACTTTCATGGGTCTTTGCAATCCTAAGCATTAAGTATGGTCATTTTGATGCATTGGTTTTGAACAATTACTGATGGGCTTCAATTGGAAAGAAGACAATATTGGTGCAGAAGTTGAGCTACTAGTCCCAGCAGCTTATTAGCTATATGTATCCTTTGTCAAGTCACTTAATGATCTTGATTCTCAGTGCTTTCATTGTAAAGAATATTATTCTATATGATTTTTATGTTACTAATGTCTGATTTAATATTGCATGCCAATTTTTACTTGGTTCATTCAAACGATAGTGTTTTCCCCAAGATACTGGAAAGCTTTAAGAGAAATAGTTTAATAGAAATAGAAGACAAGAGCTGGAATTTGGGGCGGAGCAAGGGACTACATATTTTTGGTATATGATTTGTTATATACACCATGAATTTATATTTAGAGTTGAATATAATTTTTCTAGGTTTTCTTTGTATTTAATAATTCCTTAACTAACAAAATTTGAGAGTGACTTGTTAAGTATGCATGCTAATGCATGCTTAATTAATAGATATGCAATAAGTTGCATTCGTAAAAGAAAAAAACGTTATGCATAGAACCTAACTGGCTTTTCTTGAGAAAATATGATGTTCAGAGCTTCATTGGGAAGGATTTTCCAAAGTGGACACAACTTTAAACATGACTTGAGATTCTAACATTTAGTCTGTTACCTGTTAAACGATGTTGCTCCAAATTTCTTTCCTATTCCTCAATTCTACTTGAATGTTCATCTTTACCTCATGCTGAACTTGGAAGTACATAAGCATTTACCTGAAGCCCAAATCCCTGCACTTCCTTCTCTTGACACAAGTTTCTAGACTTGCTTCTAGGGCAGAGATGAAGACAAAAGAGATTCTTACTGAGGGGAGCCCTGAGTGTCAGCAATATCAAGTATCTAATACATGAATGAATTTTAAAAATCCAGACCCTGGGGCCAGTGATTAAAGGCAGCACTTCAAAACAAGTTTATTGGGGTTACCTATGTGAGACCAGAATCACTGCTTTGGCTTGGGGAATACTGTTGTGTTCATTAAAAACTGACTACCATGATCCTGATATTTTGACAGTCTGGTAGGTCACAGGAACAGACTAGGCAGCCAAGAATTAGACTTGCCTTTTTAGGGACAAATGATGTCTGATGATCGTGTAAAGTTAATTCAGTGAAGGAAGTACAGTCTTTCAATAAATGGTACTGGAAAAATTGAATATTCATGTGCAAAAAATGTGAACTTTGTGCCATATGTAAAAAATTGACTATAAATATATAAGTCCTCCAAAAAAACCAAAAAAGGAGCCCATTCTCTCTGCCAGACCTTTACCGACTATTTTAAGAGTAGAACTGGGGAAATGATCAAGCTGACAGTCATGGTACTACCAACTTATAATAAAACAAGGAGGTAGGGCTTGGCTGAAGGGAATTGAGCATCTGGAGAGTCTGAAAGAGGTGAAGAAAAGTGTGTTAGCAGAGACTGGACAGCCCTGATGGGGCAATTCTGTGAAGGTGATCACAACCCTGGCTGCTGAGCTGTTGGCATTACTTGCTATCAGCCAAGATCATGATGACACTCAGGAAGGAATAGGAGTCAACACTAGTAAGTCTCTATTAACTAATATAACCAGCATCAGAAATACATCATAAAATGAAGACTTCTGTAATACAGTAGAGACAAATATTTTATCAGGTAGAATTCGCTTAAGATGCTGGGAATCAGATCACTATAGTTCAGCTACCCTAAAAATTGGTAATTCATCAACCCCCTTATATCTGGAATACAGAACAGCATGGTAAATTGAGTTAAAAATGGTCACCAAGTAGCCAAACCCAATTCACAAAGTCTGGGAATTATAATTCATTTACTACTTAAAAAAAAAGCCCTCAGGTTTCAGAACCTACTTATACACACTTTACTCACAATTCTAACAAATGTGACTGACTAGTTGCATCTTAGAAGAAATTAAAGAGAGGGAATATATGTCCAAGGGTAGTTACACTGACAGCGGAAAATGGTAGCTGCCATCTTAGTTCAAGGGAAGAGAAATAATTAAAAAAAAACAAAAATAACTACTAGGCCTTTTATTGATAATGGTAAATTCCACTTAGAATTCCTCTGATAATATCTGGCAATGTACAATGTCTTTCAAAATATTTTAATTCCACTGACTTTCTTAAATATTGCTTACAAGGGATAAATTATTATTTGGAAAGCCTTACATTGAAAGATTATTCTCTAAGAATTCTAGATAGCAATTACTTTACACCATTTACTTTCTTATGCAGCCATTGTTTCCTAGCGCAAATAAATGTGAGCCAAAATACTTAGAAACATACAGGTTATTAATTTCAACCACAGGGGATAATTTTTTGTTTTTTGTTTTTTATTTTATTTGCAAATGAGTGTTAAGCAAAATCACTTTTAATTTCTACTTAATTCCTTGTAGTCATTATAGTATTTTTAAAGAGTACTAAATCTAAATATTTTGAGAGCTGAATATCTTATTCTAAATTCAACATCACAGGTAACAACTTTTTATCAACTTCTTAATCAATAAAACCCACTGTAAGCATCTTTATGTACAAAGTATTATGTCAGCAGGGGTAATTCAAGTTGATTTATTGCTCTGTGCTTAGACACAGAGACTCACATTCTAGTTTGAAAGACAGGACACAGCCATAAAAAGATAACCAAGGAAAAAATGGGTGGTTCACGAATGGAGTATACAATATATGCTGGAGAAATAGGAAAGAAATCACTACATTCAGAGATGCAGAACTCAAAAACCATCAAACCCATCCACTTCCATCCACATTGTTCACCTCTCTTCCTGTTTAAATTCTCATTTCAAATTTATACATAGAATAAGAGAAAAGCACCCAAGTGGAAATCCAAAGATCTTGTTTTTTTTTATTTCATATAATTTTGGACAAGCTATTTAACATATATTTCAGTTCTGCAAATTAAGAGAGTTAAGTCAGATGCCTGTTTCATGCTGAAGATATATACTGACTTTTACTAAAATTAATGGTTTGTTGACATGAACACCTCTTTATTCATATAAACCAAATCAGAATTGAAAGTTATTTGGGGAGCCTGTAAAAGCCACTTATATGCATGATTCTTTAGTCATATTTTCTTCACTATGGATGTTAAAGACAGGAGTTCTGCATAGTTTCAGGGTCCCTTCCAGGTCAAGAGCCTGTGGGTCTATGGAAATCATTAACTTTATGATCACGCACAAGATTTTTGTTCAGATGTATGGCATGAAAAAATACATTCTCAAAATGCTGTTTAAAAAGGCTGCTGCTTCCATTTGCTGGTAATAAACTACTTTTTTTAGTTTGAAATGAAACACCAAAATACTGACAGATCTCTTGAAAGAAATTTGGCATAGAATACATTTAGGGACAACGTACCAAGTACACCTAAAACCAAAATTCCAAATCTTTTTTTTTTTTTTAATTTTATTTATTTTTTTCAGTGTTACAAGATTTATTGTTTTGCACTACACCCAGTGCTCCATGCAATACGTGCCCTCCTCAATACCCACCACCAGGCTTGCCCAACCCCCACTCCCCTCCCCTCCCAAAACCAGAGGGGGAGATGAACCATGAGAGACTGTGGACTATGAGCAACAAAATTCCAAATCTTAAAATTTTTTCCCTTCCCTTCCTTCCCTTCCCCACCCCTCCACCTCCCTTCCATACCTTTCCTTCTCTACTTTCACTGTACCTACTGTCAATCAGTATCTCCTCAATTACATTAAAAAGCCTAGGTGCCAAAAGAGAGAGTATAATGAAACATCAACCCAAATTTATAACCATAGTCTAAGGTTAAAAAAAAATAATGACTACTGTCAAAAAGGATACAGTTGTACTCTGCTTTATGCAAAGAACCACAAAATGAAGCATAAAAGTAAATCAAATTCCATTTCAAATTTACTAGTCTTCTGGAAAGATAAATAAATCCTATTGAAATCACTGCTTACAAACTACTTAAAATTAAGTAAAAAGTAAAAAAAAATAAAAACAAAAACAATTAAGTAAAAAGTGCTTTTTTATTCTTTAGGAAATTCTGGATTTAAAAATATTAGATTTGTTTAAGAATTTTTAAAAAGCCAGAACCAGTTACCAATCACATGTATCAAACCGCAAAATATCTGGAATATGCTGTTTTGGTTAACAAGCCTAAAAGAAAAGGAGCAGAGCTAAAAAATAGTCCCAAACTACACAGTTTAAATTATCACATGATTGTAGAGTTGCCCCTAAATGCACTTTGTATCCTAATAATAAGTTCATATGACAAAGCAACATTTGAATGGTGTGAGAGACGAAGGGAAAGATGATTGGGACAAGGAACATTTTATAATTAATCAGGGTGTTAGTACAGATCTCTGATTTTAATTAAGCAAAGAGACAATGGACTCAAAATAAAATTATTTAAAAATTTATGTCATCATTCTTAAAATCAAACCCAAAAGACACCATCAGAAAGGAATCTTTTTGTTTGTTTGTTTGCTTTTTTAAGTAGGCTCACAGTCTTACAATCCTGAGATCAAGATATGAGCTGAGATCGAGAGTCCAACGCTGAATGGACTGAGCCACCCAGGTGCCCCCAGAAGGGAATCTTATACTGATGCATACTGGTTTAGGAAACAGACCATGATATTGTGGAATTAAACATGTAGTTTTCCTTCCACCAAACTCCAAATACCTGAGAGACTTTCTGATTCCCTTTCTTCACCTGTAAAACGGAACAACTGTGCAGGATTGTTGGGAGAATTCACAGCTGTGAGACATCAGCTGTAGGGTCTTCCTTGAGGTCTCTACCACCTAACTCAAAAATTTCCATAAAGTACAAAGTCATGGGGTCTTAACACTAACTCCAATCTCAGGGATAATGATGGAGGCACAGCCCCCATATTTCCATGCATACATTTTACTTTCTTATGAACCAGTGGATTAAAGAAAAATTATAATGTACTTTGTCTCTCACACTCTTACTTGCCTTCTGTTCTCTTTTTTTATTTCTCCTTAAGAATTGTAGTCCGGAAGGAATATTCAAATTTTAATGGGGCAGACAGAAACCTGTGGTCTAATGGTAAACCGCTTTTTTGACAATAATTTCTTGATTAGGCATAACATTTTCTGAGTTCTACGAATCTTGTATGTCAATAGGATATACTGTCAAAAACCACTAGGTTTAAAAACTTGTAAGTGTGTGTGAAATAACCTAGTAATAAAACAGTCTGATGGTGGACAGAGAAATTTGAGTTCTAGCCTCGGTTCTGCCATTAACATTCTCTAAGACCCTGAACAAGTCTCAGTGATTCTACTTATATTTTCCTCAACAGAAAATCCTAGCTGGTCTGTTCATTGAAGGGTCTTTAGAAGATCTCTAGTTTGAAAAGTCTAGGAGTATATAAAAAGCATTACAGGAAGGGACTTCTTCAGTCAACAAAACTAAAAAGTATTTGGGGAGCAATGGCTTGTTTGAATTACTTCTATAAATTCTAAACTTCTCTTTTTATGTATAAATACAAAGCCAGTGAATGGGATTATCCTTTTGACATTTATGACACTTTTAGGAACACATAGGATAGGTATCTTTTTTGAAATTTCAGTATTATTCAGATATATTGATATTCATATTAATATTAATCATGCTAC